>JAHLJT010003656.1:24048010-24162561 GCA_031308135.1 Acheta domesticus | reverse complement strand
GAAAACTCTGAAGTTCGCCAACAACCATCGCACACCCCGCATCTATGGCCTACCCAAAATCCATAAACCCGAAGTGCCTCTGCGCCCAATAGTAAGTGCTATCAAACTCACCTACCCAACATTTAGCTCGTTTCCTGGCCGGAAGAACTGAAACCTCTCACCGACCATATGCCGTCTTCCGTCCGCAACTCCAAACATTTCATCGAACTTATCCGCTCCACTAGGATAGGCCCTGATGATATCCTGGTCAGCTTCGATGTCACCTCCCTCTTCACCATGGTTCCCGTCGGTGACGCCATCAAGATCGTGGAAGACAACCTCTTACGACATCATCTTCCGAGGGAGTGGGCCAAACTCACCGAGATCTGCCTATCGACAACCTTTTTCCAATACAGGCAAGAGTACTACGCCCAAACAGAAGGCACCGCTATGGGCTCACCGTTATCCCCTGTGGTAGCGAATCTTTTCATGGGAGCATTTGAAGAGCAGGCCTTAGAAAATGCGCACTTAAAACCGTCGCTCTGGCTGCGCTACGTCGACGACACATTCGTCATCTGGCCCCATGGCACCGATTCCCTCGGAACCTTCCTCGCGCACCTCAACAACATCCACCCGCGCATCAAGTTCACTATGGAAACGGAACAGAACGGACAACTCCCTTTCCTGGATGTCTTAGTAACCAGGCGTCCTGATGGAACTCTCGGCCATTCTGTCTACCGGAAACCCACCCACACCAATCGTTACCTACATGCCGATTCACACCACCACCTTGCCACGAAACGGGGTGTCCTTTCCACCCTTGCTCACCGCGCCTCCCTGATATGTGACCACAATAGCCTAGAGTCGGAAAAAGCATTACTCAGAGAGACCTTCCTGGCCAATGGTTACAGCGGTTCCGCCGTGCATCGTGCGCTACCGAGGTTCGATTCTTCTACATCGAGTGAACGGAACGAGCCCTCCAGTCCACCCCGCAAGACAGCCCGGTTACCCTATATCAAAGGGGTCACGGACAAGATTGGTAGACTGCTGCGCAGGGCTGATATCCGCCCCGTTTTTCATGCGCGCAATAAAATCGGAGGGAGCCTGGTCCAGGTGAAGGACCGCCCGGACCCACTTCAAGACGCCGGCGTATATGAAATCCCATGCAGTTGTGGGCTTGTCTACATAGGGCAAACCGGGCGCACGGTAGAAGAGCGGATGCGGGAACACATGCGACATGACCGGCTACATAACATCCACAAATCGGCCTTAGCCCAACATGCCGCCGAAACCGGTCACCTCGTCAATTACCACGAGACTCGCACTCTATCTATTGAAGACCGGTGGTGGCCTCGTGTGATCAAAGAGGCTTTGGAAATCTCCAGGAGGCCCGAAAACCTCAACAGAGATGACGGGCTCCGCCTTAGCAACACCTGGAGGCGGGTCGGCGCTCCCCGCCAATACGGTCGCGCCCCACGGAGACACACCCCCGCGATCGGCCAATGACGTGGCTGCTTATTTGCCCGGTTTCTTTCGGCCTTTTCTCCCGTCTCCGACCACGCAGTTGCAATTTTCAGATATCTATCCTGTTCATTTTTCTATCCTCTTCCCTTTCCAACCACCCTCCCTCCCCCCACATTATCAGGTCTCCCAGTATCGCTCCTTTCCCTCTCCGCCAATCGCGGGCCACCTGCCCTCCTCCCATTGGTCGCCGCTGCGACCTATCAGCTCCTGCACCCCGTCCTATATCTATGCGACACGCTAGCCTCTCGGCAGCAGTATAGCTCTGAAGAAGGCCACAGCAAGATGGCCGAAACGTCAGTAAAACCGATTGAGACGCGGCTCATCCCGGACAGCCAAGAATATAAACACTGAGATGGTCCCTTTAGGTTATGGACCTAAATGTAGCTTCACTATGCACAATAATTAAAATATATTAAATATCCTGAAGCTCAAGAAAACAAGCACACATTATACTTCCTCCTCATACGTTACTTACAGATTTTTGTGATTTTAACGATAAATCAATCGAATCTAATTAGTAACATATATTAGAGAAAAATATTATATCATCCTACATTTGACATTCTCAGACGTTTCGAAATGCTTAATATTCATCATCACCACTTTTTCAGGAAGAAGAATGACACATGACACTCTCTCAAAGAATACAACATCTAACGGAGTACAGCAAAACTTCAAGTTGCAGGCAGTTGACCATCGATATATCGACCACCTCCGCACGTGACCTAGGCTGGAGCTGTATCAGACCAGTCGTATTTAACCTGCCGTAGCTTTGTAGTGCCGTTTTTCAAACAAAAAATTTACACCAATAAAAAACGTAGTCACGTTTTTTTCTGAAAATTAAATTTTAATTCTTAATAAACAATTTTAGGGTGAATACAATATTTTATCTTTTTAATTATGAGACTTTTGTAATAATTTTTAAACTTCATTAATTAAAATGTAAATAAGGTTAGTATTTTCTATATATCCCATAAATGATAGTAATCTGATGATGTAACCAATCGTTATGAAACGTAATGCTAATTTGTAATTGTCATAAAAACAGTGGATTGGAAAAATATTTTTATTGATACAAATAACAGGGATATTTCTTCTATTTTATCTAAAAGTTCTACTTAAAATTTCACATGATTTCCAAAACACATCTTGAGGCAGATACACACAAACTAGTTTTTTTTATATTATGGGTAAGCTTTCGCCACATGATCCACTAAGGACGTATAAATGAGTGTGAGGATGGACAGTTTTCTGTTCCACTTAAAGTGGAAGTGCCTGAACTGATAATTTTCAAAGCACGCAGAAATTGAAAGGAAGCTCTTTAGACTCCGACCACAATTACTTTTTTGATAGTCTTGGAATGTGAAGATCGTGTAAAGGCTGTAAAATAATATACACGTATTTGTAGCATTCGTGAAGTCTGCGTTGTTAAAATATTTAAATTTTTTCAGTATTATTCCAGAGCATATTATTTGTCGTTCTTGAGCAGTGTACATATTATTATAGAAAACCCATTTTGGTTCTGTTCAGCAACATTGTTGCTGTTTCAGGTCATTGGTATACCAAAGGTCCACAAAATCATTCAAATGACTTGACGATTTGTGGATTGTTGTTATTGACGAAGCCAAAACAATAAGTGGAAGAAGTGAACTGAGCGCAAACATACAGAGAAAAGGAAAAAAGATTAATAATAGTTCGCTGCACGAGATCATTTCATGAAACTCAATTTGCTGTTTGTAGTTTGTTTTGTTTTTACTTTCTCGCCTTACGAAATTCTTAGTAAGAAGAGAAAGTTCTGTAATCATCGTGCGCCGGAAAATGGCGAATGTTTGGCAGAAAACCTCTTATTGCCGAGCTCTTTGATTATTGAGATGGTGAGCGAGGAACGACCCTTTTTGTGTCAATTGCCGTTCACCCGCTTAAACTATTTTGGTTTATAACTTGCGAGTTTTTTTTCGTTTTGTTAACGAACGTTTGCTTTAAAGGGCTCTTTTTAAAGTTCTTCTTTCAAGATTAGATAACACAAATGAATTGATTGAAAATAATTAATTGGGGTTGCACTCGTTGTGCTTTTACCTTGATAGTGTTCACAAAATGGATTATTAGTAATTTTATTAATCCTGCAAAGCTCCCACGCTGAAAAGTGACATTTATTTCTTCGATTTATTTCTTAATACGTTGATTAGTTCAAAAGCTTATAACAGGAAGATCACGAAAAAAATCACGATAAAAAATATAACCCTTCTTCTGTGGGAGGATCGCGGAGGAAAATTAGAGCGGGTGCATGAAGGATTCGCGTGTTCGGGTCGTCCGCAGGCGATCATGATCCTGGAAATGGGACATCCTGGCCTTTCGAGACCCGAGCAGTGCATTCGCGCAGTGGCACGAAACGACTCTCAGAGCGTGCAAAGCGGATTTCTCTGCGATTTAGAAACGCACATTTCTACCCATGAAATATATTATTTCAAAAGTTTCGCGTAACTAATAAAATAAATACTTGCGTCGCCTTTTCAGACTTTTTTCAAGGGTTCTGTTTCTTTGCGTATATTCTGATGATCCAAGAATTTCACTTCTAGAGATTTTTTCTTTGAGAGAAAAAAGTGTATTGGAAAATATTTCATTAGTTGTTGCCGAATTCCTCTTGTTGTTAAGTCGTAAAAAAATGCTGTTTTTTTTGTAGAACAAATTCAGTAATTTACAATCTGTTTTCCTCATTCTCTCCCTTCAAGCGTTAGCCAATTTGTACGTCACTGTCAACTCATTTACATGAAACTAGCAGTGCCCGACAGACGTCGAGCTTCCTCTGTGTCTCTCTCTGCCTGTCTCCCTCTCTGTTTGTCTCCCTGTCTGTCTGTCACCCTCTCTGTCATTGCCTGTTTCATTGCCTCTCATTGTCTGCCCCTCTCTTTGTCTCTTTGTCTTTCTCTCTTTGTCTTTCTCTCTTTGTCTTTCTCTCTTTGTCTTTCTCTCTTTGTCTGTTTTCTCTCATTGTCTGCCTGTCTCTCTTTTGTCTCTCTTTCTTTGTGTCTCTCTTTCTGTCTCTCTTTGCCTGTATCACTCTTTGCCTCTCTCTCTTTTTGCTTGTTTCTCTCTCTTCGCCTGTCTCTCTTTGTTTCTCTCTCTGTCTATCTCCCTCTGTCTCTTCTCTTCGTCTGCCTGTCTCTGTCTTTTTTCTCTCTCTCCATCCTGTGCCTCCTGCTTGTCCTGTCCTCACCCTCGCCCTGCAACGCCCAGCAACAATGATGGCAACGTAGTTTGGGAATTGCACTTAACTGAAGCGCCATCTTGTGCTGCAGCGACATCTAGTTGAGTCACAACCAAATGAACAGCATAAAAACCTACTCCATGCAAAAAACGTAGATTTGCCAACTTTCATGGATATCATGATCAAATGGTATCGCAGTTTATCAATTTCAAACAAGCAAGCATCAATTTATGCATATATAGATTTTGAATGTACAGCTCCAATTATCTTGGTGAATACAATTCTTCTAAATATTTGTGTGTTACTCTGTATATGTACAGCTTATTCTGATAAGCAAGCAATATTCTGATAAGCTATCATAATCGCACATTTTTGTTTTGTCACATCACGGATAGGTCTTATCCATAGATAACATTCATTTTTGTATTCAGAAAACATATATTCATTCATTCATTAATTTTTTCACGATTTTTATTTAAATAATTAATTACGCCTGGCGCGGGCGCTTCTATTTCATTTTCAGTATTGGACTCCCTTATTTGCAATTTTCAGTTCATAAATAGAACAAACAATATTATAATCGGTATTGGTTTACCTGTGGTAACCAGTATTGTTGTTCAATATAATAGAAATAATAAAAAAGTAATTATGAATACCTAATTTGCAAAATCTAATACAAAACCAATATTAAGCGCAACAAATAATCCTGAAGTGAGGCTTCATAAGAAACGATTCTGAGAAATTATTAACAATCTTATGAATAGATGGCATATTCATTTTCATACTTTGAATGTTACTGCGTTATGCAAATGTTGTTCATATACGAAGTTTGAACATTATTTGCACTTCATGTCTGTCACATAGTTTTACATTCGTTCACAATGTATGCAATGTACTTTTTTGTAGCCAATCTCCTCCCCTTTACATATTTATTCGAACTAAATTCGATGTTTTAAAAATAGCTAAAATAACTCTCGTCTGTAAATATAAGCGAGAACAAAGTGTAGTCTCTTCTAAATGTTTTACTGGTATGACCAGGCTCGTGGTGAATTCTTATCACTCAACGCAGTATTTCAGAAGCTAAAGATTAAAAACTGAAATGATATATCTTCGAACGTTATCAAAAAACGAAGAAAAATACCACATGTAAGCAGACGACAGAAAAATATCAAACATTTCCCCATGTAATGTTAAATTTTCTGGTAACGTGAGAGCAAACGGGCGGCATTGTAACGGAATTTCACCGAAGCGCCCGCATTAGGGATAATTCTTTGATGCGCTGTCATAAGAGTACAAGTCTGTTTTTTGGCAAAATTGAGATACGTACATTTTTGTCGTCAGCTCGATATTTATGTCTAGTAAAAATTGCACAATTCAACTCTTACTCTAAACCACTGTATTTTCTGCACATTGCATTAATATTCAAAGTACGAACTGAAACAGTTTTTCCGCTCTACTGTAAAATAACGTTTTTTACTTGTACTCTTATGATTGCCCATTAAATAATTAAATTATTCACCTGTTTATCCACTACTTTGTTCATCCGCTACTTTGTTCATTCGCTACTTTGTTCATTCGCTACTTTGTTCATTCGCTACTTTGTTCATCCGCTGCTTTGTTCATCTGTTTATTTTCCAAGCGCCTCATTCCACATCCCCTCATCCCGCTTTATCCAACCGGTTGAGGTAGCTCAGGGCGTCAATTGATGCCCCTGCAGGGCCTCTGGGCGGGAGGTCCTAGGTTTTGAATCCCGAGGATTTAGTGGAATGGCAGGATGTTCGACACTAGCTGGATAGCTAGCCCGAGTTTAGTCGCTTTCTGGAAAGCAATTCTAGCGGCCAGCTGTGCTGATCGGTAGTTTTCCAGGGTTTCTTTATTCCTAGATGTAGAATGTAATGTCTAAACCTTTACTTGTTTTTTTCTCAAAACTTGCTTATAGTGGCGTAGCATGTAATTGCTCCGAGATCTTCAATTCATTCAGGGGCGGCTCCAACCAATCATTTTGGGAGGTGCTATCGTAGATATTTGTTAAATAATAAACATTTTTATTATATTGTATATTACTTATCTACTGCGGATATGATCCTACACAATATTATTGTTTAAATAATTACGTAATTCGAAAATAAATAAATACATAAATCAATTTTGCCAAATAAAGGAAGGTAAAGGAAATCTCTAGGCCAGTGGTGTCAAGGTCTTCTACTGGTGGCAGTGGCATGCGTCGCGGCTCCGTAGCATGTCACGAGCTACTCTAGCGTCGGGAAAGGAAACTATTTGTAACCCCGCCGTTTTGACAATAGTGATGGCGTTGTGTCTGGTGGCAGGGTGACGACCTACGTAAAGGGGGGATTTCGTCATGGGACGCGTGCCACGGACTCCCGCTCGTGGCATCGACCTTGACAACACTGCTCTAGGCCTTTTGAAGGAATGGCCACCATGGCCTCCCCCTAGATTGATTGATTGATTGAGTCGTGTTTTCGGGCGCGTCAACTGCTCAGGTCATTAGTCCCGTAAGTGTAGTGCGTGTTTTCCCCGGGAGGTGGCGATGATCTTTTCCCCTGCTGGATGGCGAGATCTGGCGCCGACCTACCGTCGACTAGCGGGGTTTTCCCCCCAACCAAGTATCTCCCACCAGCGGGGCACCACCCCAGCCGGGACAAGACCTCCCCCTAGATTTGCCAGTGAATTCGTTCGTCAATCTACTTCACACGAAATTTGCGTCCGCCCGCCGAGCGCCGCGTTTCGGCCCAGTGTCCCCGGCGACCTCCACCTCCCACTCCGTCGCGGCAGCGGATGGAGGGGTGGGGGGACCCTGGCGCCCATTACGTCATGGGGCCTTGTGCCTCGCGCTGCCGTCTGCCGCCGACGCGTGTCAGTGCCTGCCAGCGCCCGGGCCGCCGCGTCTCCGACCTCCTTCTTCTCCGCCACCTGACGTTCGCTCGCCGCCGCCCCGCCCCCCGCCGCATTCCTTCGCGCCACGCCAGGTGAGTGCAACGCGCATGCGCGGGTGGTGCACAAGGTCAAGGACACGTCGCTGGCTTTGCAGGGTGTTTTATGGGGTCTGCTTGGTTTATTGATGCCTCGAGTTTCAATGTCAATAACACCTCGCCAAGGGATCAATACACGACCTACCGTACACATTCTTGTCTCTTGCTCTCATAACTGGTCTCTTTGGTATGTAAACTCGACAGCGATTTCAGTTCAATTCTAATTCTTCTTGACTGTTGCAAGTAACAACATTTATCTTAATTTCCATTCACTAAGTAAAATCTACATCGGTTTGAATTCAGTGAAAATCTCCTGAACTGTTGCTCATCAAGACAGTACTAATCGGAGTGGGCAGGTCCTAAGTATAATCTACTTCGATTTTAAATATTTCCTTTTCAGAAGTGCCACGAGAGGCTGCAAACAGATCAATTTATTACCGGTCGTTGTCCTTTCACCAGCTGTTGAAATTTTATTGGAGCCAACATTTACATTTCCCCGATTCCTCTTATACTATTAGTGAAGTTTATAGTTAAAATCTGTCAATTCTATGAAAACCATGTAATTTAATTTTAAATTTGCGCAGCCTATAAAAAAACGCACGTCGTAGTGTATGCCAGAGGCGGATCCAGCCGATCATTTTGGAGGGGGCCATCCAAAGGATTTTTGTTAAATAATAAATATTTTTTTATTTTATTGTATATTATTTTTGTAGTGTATATACGATACTACAAGCATTATTTTTAAGAATTACATACTCTATCATAAATAAATATTTAAATCAAGTTTTCAAATTAAAGAAGGAAGAAAACAAACGGAAACTCAAGGTCTTGTTTGGGGGGGGGGGGCAAGCATGCACCCCCCCCCCTATCCGCCGCTGGTATACGTGCTATTTTTGGCTTGCGGATTCTCGCCTGTCGTGGAGCGTTCGCCAAAAACTGTGATGACTCTACGTACTACGAAACGTGACTAGACATTTCCTTGTAAATAAACGTAAATAACTCTACAAACAATTAACACTAAATTCTTTTGTCCTTATGCTCATGTTATTTCAAATGAAATTTGTATAGTAAAAGCTGCAATAAAATAACTTAGCTATACATGTGTTTCTCACCATGTTATCGTGTTATAAATAAAGGTAAGTGCAATAATAAATTTATGTGTGTGTTAACATTACAGTAAACCAGATAACAAGCGTTCACCAAAGACGTTTTCAGTTATGTACGCATGATTCCATTTTTTAGACAACTTTGAAAATACGACATAATTACATCTAAATGTAGTTATCTAGTTTAAGATGATCATTAAATTTTATCTTAATACTTATATTTAAATAGTATTTAATTTTGTTATTTGGGATATGTAAGTCACTGAAGCGATTATTAATTCCAATGGTTTAAACAATTAATTATTTGTACTATATAATAATTCTACAATAAGGGTAGTGAAAATTCTTGATGTTAAATAAATACTCTTTAGGTGCGCATGTGATATCTTACAGATAGCAACATCCTCCTCTTTCTCAAAACGACCACAGATAACACTTTTTACGTGCCGAAGGTCAAACACTGATGTGTTAATGGTTCACAGTTTGCTCAGTTGTCGAGGAAAATATTCTTCTGATGCGCAAACTCTTCAAAGCACAAAGATATCTCAGAACAAACTGGCCCTTTCAAAAATGTATCAGTGCTTCACTGATACTGAATTTCAGAAGCCAGTCATTGACATGCTTTATCATCTAGAAGATAAAGTGAAAAATCGAATGGTTTTCGTTTTTTTTATTAAGTTCGCATAAACATAGAAGTCATTGGCGGCCACAACCATGTTACAAAGGATTTATTCATGCACATGTGCACGTACAAATATTTAGTCAGAATTCTGAATACGGAGAGGATTTTTATGACTCAAAATATCTTGAAATATGTTTTTAAAATATCTTGTTCAATCTGTAAAAATTAATCATCGACTTTTCGCTCAATATCATTTACCGAATAACCCAGATTACGATGAAAAATAACATTGACACATACCACTTATCATTTGATGTTCACATCTCCACTGCTGTCATGAGACTGAGAATATTTCACTTTTTGCATAACCAAGACTCCCAAAGACTACTTCACATTATAGTATCTCATGACCATCGGGCCGTGACGAAACGTGATGGTTTATCGCGCCTTGACATGGAACATGGAATCTCTATATTTAACCGTTGTCTTAACGTCTATATTTTAACGTTGCCTTAACAGCGTCCATTCTTTGGCTCCGTAACGTCCCGAATACGTATGATCTCCTCGTAATGGCAGGCTTGATACCATTATTTTCATGCCATATACCATAGGGTCTTTTGGTATATCACAACTTCTATAAATATTTGATTAAGTATAGAAAAAAAGCAAT
Organism: Acheta domesticus; assembly: GCA_031308135.1. Classification (NCBI taxonomy): domain Eukaryota; kingdom Metazoa; phylum Arthropoda; class Insecta; order Orthoptera; family Gryllidae; genus Acheta; species Acheta domesticus. Next base: position 24,152,465 of record JAHLJT010003656.1, on the reverse strand, counting down.
AGCATAACGTCAATGTATTTTCGTAACATATTATGATTTCGTGACAAGTGACATATTGTCATCATGTCACTTATTTTACGCTCTGAAATCAATAGATGGTATGGAAAAATTAAATCTCTTAGAGATAAGTATCAAATTTAAAGAAATATGCAAAATATGCGCCTCTAATTACCCGAATATGCGCAAAAATGAAACATCGGCCAAATATGCACAAATATGCAGTAACATACATAGCATCCAATGCTAACCAAATGTCAAAAAATTTCACTTAGCTATGCTCCAATGCAACAGGCAAAAATATGCAATATCATAGAGAGCCACTCCGTATTTATGAAGATTTAGATGGATGAGGAAAGTGCGAGTAAGGGAAGTACCAGAGAATTTATGCAGTTGACCGTAGAGGAAAACGTAATTTTAAAACTGCATCCAAAAACAACAAACAACTTCCGTTCTGAAGCATGTGCGGGATTGTCAATGTGTCAGAATGAAATAAGACAAAAATATATTTTAATGCCACCCAAATTTTTGTACAATGAAAGCGACAAATTAGAATTAATGTGATATATGATAGAAGTTTAATTTGTTACAAAACAATTCAGGGGCTTCTTCTTAAACCACAACAATTAAGCCCCATATTAATGGTAATCTAGTAACAATTTCAGAAGAAAGTATTTTATGATATTAGTAGAACTTCAAATAACCTATAAGTGTAACCTTGTAGTCCAAATACAATAATGACCTAATGTGTTATAAAATGCTGTGATTTATTTTTACGGGTTAGTATTACACAATTATATCTTCAGTAACATCTTCAACGATCTTTATTGTTGGATATTTGTCCGTGTCTCTTACCCTGTTTTTTGTGGACTAAGTATTTTTTGATTCACAAAGCAGCTCTTTGGATCTTGGAAAGCTTTATTTTTTCAATATTCACCTTTCATTTATAAGTTCATTCATTAGTTATTTTAAAAACATTCTTGGATTTATAGAATTTATATATAATTTACTGAAAGTACTATTTTTAAAGAAAAGTTAAATAATATAATGAATGTAAAAAATAACATAAATTGCAATCAAGAAAAATGGGGAGTCTCAGTTTAGTCCTGCGTGACCAAATGGTCACGCTAGGGGTTGGGGTATTAACTGTTTTGGGTCATGTCATTTCTTTGCATCAGCAGAAAAGCCAGGAAATTGAGAATTGTTCTGAGCTGAAATAATAGGTGAAGTGGAAGTTCAGGAGGATGTGCCCGATATTTTCAGAGATGAAGTAGCGTCTCTTACAGATGAAGAAACCTCTAATGAAGGTACAAGATGAAGGTACTAGTCATCTTTTTACAGATACTTTTAATGGTCGTCAGCTGGCACCAGAAGCCCCTGAAGAGAGGAATACACCCGCAAGTCGACATGCCGATCGGTGCAGGATCATTCGAGGAAAGAATGCTCCTAGAAATAACATGCACTTACCAAGCTAATGATCATAGCAGCTGACGACAACGAAAAAACAAAAAGAAACCCAATCATTTAAAATGATGGGCTAATTAAAGATGTCTAGAAAGAATTCTGCAGTCTATAACATGTTATGAGGTACCATCTTTAGGCAATATCAAACGGTGCAGTTCTACAAAAAAAATTATAATAATCAGTAGACAATACATATCATGCCCATAATAAATTCATGGGAGGCAGGGAGCAGGACGAATGAACAAGTTTCTGCTAATAGAATTGATATAAGAGAGAAAAATACTATGTCCATTTTAGTCTAGCTTTAGAATGCTCCAAGGCACAATGACACGAGTATTGGGTAAAAAAAATTCAAAGACAAACTCTTGTATACTAAATTTTCATTTCAGAAGACAGATTGACACTCCGTACGTAGCTAAACACGGAATCCCCATAAGCGGTTCTCGAAGCGAATCCCCTCACGCTCTCCGGGCGAAATTTTTAACATTGATACATAAAGAAAAATATTTATTAATAAATGTTTGTCCTTCGTAGGTTAACAACACAAGAAGGCAAACATTATTTCGGGAAAATATGATATAATTTACATGATGACTTTCACCTGTAAATCGACAACAAAATATGTTTGGTATTCAGGTTTTTCATTTTATCTTTTAAGTCGACTATTGAGAGAGAGTTTGTAAAAATAATAAGAAATATCCCAATCAATAGGTTATTGAAATATTTGGAATTAAAAACACAGCAATATTTCTTAACATTCGACATTAAAATACTAGTTTTAAAAAATACCAATTTCTTTGATATTTCTATCATTTGCAGATTTTCTTTATAGACTTGAAAAGCTATCAAGTGTACAAAAGAAAAAAACATCAGAAGCTATGAATCACAATCGAATTATATCCTGCGTACTATTGGTTAGAAGAGAAGAATTGGTCCGTGCTAACCAGCTTCGAGTCTCGTGACTCAATTAAAAGTGATAAGCAAAGAATTATGTTGATTTTAAAAGCGTTGTGTAACATAGGATGATTCTCATCAATCTGCCATATTTTGTTAATCACGAAAAAGTCCACTTCTGAAACAAGCATTCAAGTCTTTGAACTGAGGACACCTACAACCAAAGTTCCACATTAGTGATCATAAGCCACGAATAACCCCTCACATCGATTTGTCACTAGTTACATAACTTGGGTATGTTTACGTAAAATCAAAAATAAGTGAGGCATTTATTTTCTGAACCTTACGGGTCAGAAAGACAGTAATTTTTTCCAGTAAAAATCCAACTTCCACACACCTGACCTTTCAATAAACATGAAATATTTCCGTCTAAATGCGTGCTTCTATGTAAAATCAATAGTACACACGCACTCATGAGTTCATGCTAACATGAATAATCTCTTGAGATGGCGTCATCCGACACAATGGCAACATCGTGACTGAAGATCAAGAGACTCCCGCGATGAAATCATGGAATGGAATAAATAGCTCTGCTCCTCAATTGTCAAAGTGGAAGCACGTGACTCCGTGGGTTTTAACAGGAATCGCAGGACTTGCAATGAGATGTTGACGAGGCATTGAGGAGGAAATGGGGAGTCGCCACTTCTTAGAGTGCCATTTGCTCCCTCTAATGCTAGGATTGGTGACTCGGTGGAAGAATAACGAAAGTTTTCATTTGCATCATTGTTTCTAACTAGACCATCACAAATAATTGCAATAATTCTTGAAATAATTTATCAGACTGAATCTATTCCGTTGTTTTAATTTATACCTAAGGATTGATTCATTTCACGATAATTTAAATATCATAACTCTGTTATTAGATACTTAATAAACCTATTCTCTTAATTATTTATGTCAACGTAGATTTGTGTTGTTCAAGAATAATGTAATTAAAAGTGAACATCAAACGCAGTAATTACAAAGAAAAAAAGATAATTACACCCTTAAAACCAATTCTTTTAGGCTAAAATGCAATTATTAGACTCGCACCTGAGCCAAACTTAAGGGAAACTAATTCAAAGAAAATCTGCTTAGTTACAAACATTTATCGTGCAAAATGAATTATTAGTTTTATAATGGTATCCATTTTTTCCATAAAAATTAATTTAAAAAATAATTACTTGCAATTTGAAATTTCTATCATTCCTCCGGAGTTCAAATATAGTTTCTCAATAGTATCCTCCAGGAAAAATCCGCAAACGCTCCCAAATAATTGCGAACCTGATCTGTATCATGAGTAGAAAAGATGAGGTGACAAAAAATTCTTAAAATTGAAAACTTCCTTTCAGTGCAATCAACGTCACTTTTTTTCTCAGAAAGAAACCAAGCTAATAAGTTGAATACGGTGTTTCGACGGAAAGTTTCCAGTCTTACGAATTACTTCTAATTAGAGTAGTTTCGATGAATCCATCCTCGCAATATCAATACGCCTAAAAGTTTTCGTACTGATTTGGAAAGTATCTAATTTACAAGTCGGCTTTCTTTTATTTTTTTTCTTCATATTTTTAGCACCAACTAACTGTTGCAAAATAATACTAGTGCAACTACTTAACGTGTTTCGTTTTAACAACTAATATTTCAACAGACCTAGGGTTTCCGCGTATATTATTTTTAGTATGAAACACATTTATTTATAAGATTTGGATGCAAATGTATGTTTTTATTTAAGAGATTCGAAGAGATATCTGTCTTTGTAAATATGTTTCATGGCTAATTTAAAAAATTCATACTTTTTTCCGAAAATGTTTGCATATTTTGGTAGTTTTGTGTCGAGAAATTCGTGTTTAATGCATATTTGAACCTGTAAATACGTTTTATTTTATTTTTGCATATTTTGTTACTGTTAAGATTTGAAATTTCTCCAGAATCTAAATAATAAGTTCCATAACAAGTGCCCAAATCACATCACAGAGATGTTGCGTAAAACTATTGTTTAACACGAAAGATGTTTCTCACATGCTTCATGTTTCGCAGACGCACCGTAACGTTTCGCACACTGTTAGAATGAAAAACAAAATGTTTCGCGCTGGCAAAATAAGCACATGAAACGAATGAAAAAAAAATATGTTAACTATCAGGAAATGCATAATTTAAACCTCTCAGTGGATCAAATTTCATCTTTGAGATATGTTTCACGTCTTGGGACATTAAATAGTTATTTATGCCCTAAGGCGTTATAAAGGTTCTAAAGATCAAGCGGTGAGAAAAAAAACGAGGGTCTTTGGCCCGAGAGCCAATCCTATGTTTACTCGTATTATATTTCGTGTGAACGCTACATTTTATAAAACCTGTAAACAAATATATATTGATGATAAAACTTCTGTCGCCTCTTGCTTGTTGTACTTCTGTCGCGTGTAGTTATTCAAAGTTCATGCCGTGATTCTACGTTATCATTTTGTTACAATAGCGCATTTCTGTAATAATGCAACCTTTCACTCAAAGCTGCAACGACTACTCTTGACATCCAGAGAAATCTATTGGAGAGTCCTGGCGAAGCAAACGGAAATCAGAGTGAAAGCGGGCAGGCATTACGGAGATAGCAGGGCGTCCATTTGCTCGTTTTGGGTGCCCGTGGCAGACAAACCGCAGCTCGTGGAAGGCGATTCAAATCCCCTGAAGCGTACCCGACGTGCACAGGGAAGATGACGTGTGTTTCTCTCATGTGAAGGGCTATAATTAAATGCGGACGTTACACATTTTGCTTGTGACTGAATTGCGTCCCAAGTGCTTTCACTGATGCAGATGTCTACATCCATCAGGTTACCTTCAGCTGTGTATTTGGTCGAATGGAATTTAACTGCCTCGAATTTTAATTTGAAGATATTGTTACAAAAATAATGAAATGATGTTAACAAATATTTAATCATTCAATTTATTTATTCATATGCTATTGATGATGAAATACTGTATACTGTGTGTTTAAGAATTGATACATAAACATACCTCACTGGTTTTATTATTCCCAATTTACCACGAGATACTAATTAATCAAATTACGATGAAAATATTGAAATATTTTTAAAAATATTTAAATAATTAATATTGATGAAAAAATTAATATAACTGAATCACAGTATTTCACACAAGATAAATTAGTGTTTGAGACAAGATATATTATAAAAATTAGACAAGACAATAACGCGTCATCAGAGATTGGCTAGTGTCATAGAAAAGCTTAGTAACACTTTCCAACGCCATACAAGTTCTCCCAGACTCAAGAAGATACTTTATACTACTGCAATGGTATACTATCATATTTCATTATTATTGAAACACAACTCCTGTCACTTCAACAACTCGAAAAAGTATTCCTATTAATGTATGACTCACGTAAACACTTGCAAAAATTACTCACACCAACCTAACATTCGTTATAAAAACAACTATCGGAAATCGTGCCCAGTTATCAAAACACATACCAGTTTGATTCAATTCCTACATTTCCGAAATATAGCTCCCAATAATTTTCTCGTTTTATCAAGTTCGTAGTGCGGGTGCCCTCAGGTCATGAGTACAATACGGTTTGGATAAAATGGTGTGTCACTTTCATACGTGCATGCCAAATGTTTAGTATATGAATAACAATCCCATATTTGTACGTCTGTGTCCTAGATGTACGTTTCATATTTCCTCACGACATCCTTTACTTGCCGTACATTTTTCTGCAAACTAATACACAGGGTACTTCACGTTGGCATTGTATCTCCCGACCTTATGCAGTTTTCTCGAAGTCTCATGATTCGAATAAACAAAAGTTGATCTCGACTCTCTTTATGAGTTTCTCCACAACACAAAAACAAGAGAAACCACGTCACGCGACCGTCTAGAAGTCCTTACGATTCGCTGTAGGTCGCAGAAAGCAAGCCGAGAGCAAAAACCCGGTGGTCGGCGTCAGATGAATTCCCACAAGGCCGCATCCCCCCCTCCACTTGTCGCTTAATGCTGCCCGCCGCCCGTTGTCTGCCGTTTTCCGCCACCGCTCACCGTCCATTCACTTCAATTTTGTTGGGCATCAGTGTCAAAAAAGCAGTTGACGTTACTGATTAGAGCGTATAGATGGATAAGCCGGACAGCAATTACATCAAGAGTTGTCCTACGGCTAATTAAAATAAAACAATACATTGGAAACTATCGTATTTATTTTATCAATTACAGCTAATGTATTCGTTCAACAATTTCGTTGATTTCGGTATTATCAACAATTCCCTAGTGCAGGAATACAACTGACCTCTAGCAGCAAAAGTGCTTCTGTCAAATGTCTAAAATGGGTTCTGGTACAGCAAGTCGGCCTGTTCTGAAACGACGCACGTGAATACGACAGGCAATTTCTTCCGCACCGCGTGACGTCAGCATGGTATGCGGTGACGCACTGAATACGACAATATAGAAGAAACATCACGTTTGAGTAGTTGCGGATTAAATTATTGGCATTTTTCAGTGAAAACCGAACTCTTTCATTGTTCTTGTATTTTTTCAGTCTTTCTCAGTATATAACCAGACCATCGGCACCTCTCCTAAGGGCAAAGAATGTTTAGTTTTTCGTCAATTGCTGTGTACATTTCAAATTAGTAATATGCAGCAGATATTATCCGATTATCTTCAAGCGTTTATGCTGTTTACTTACGTGATCGAAGTAGATTAAATAGCTCATTACCGCATCGAATATACTCGTAATAAAATATCCAGCAGTAGATAAAATGCCTCATTATTAAATAAGATGTAATATAGGGTACACTACAGCTTAAGCCAAAATAAAGCAATAATAACGGCACACATTTGGAAAATATATCAAATTTAGACAATGTCATAAATTAAATATTATATACTCGTATGTGATATTGCAAAGTGCTCGTTAGCGATTATACATCCTCGCTAAAGCGCTCGTAAATAGGCAACCAACACGTACGCAATGGTTTCTTTTACCCACTCGAAAGAGTCCGTAGCTAAGGCCCACTGTTCGAGAAGTGGGAGCGTGGATTTTTTCGCAGCGCCTCACGAAGCAATTCACGCCGTCCACTCTTTCGTGACAGCAGCTGCGCCAATGCTTGAGGGGCTTGTGCGTGGACTCAGTGAGCGTGTGTGTGTGTGTGTCGCAGGAGGAGCACTGGCCATGGCCGTGGCGAGCAGCGTGTGCCGCGCCGTGGGACGCGGAGGGGCGTCGGTGGCCGCGCGGCGCGGCGCCGCGTCCGCCGCCCCCGCCACCGCCGCTGCCACCGCCCCCGACACGCCGTCCGCCGACGTGCGCCCCTACGTGGACATCCCGGGGCCCAAGCCGCTGCCCGTCGTCGGCAACATTTGGCGCTTCCTGCCCGGCATTGGTGAGTCATTTATCTCGTCTTCCTCCCCAACCTCTCTCTCCCCCTCTCTTTCTCTCACCGCTCTTTCTCTCACCGCTCTTCTTTCCCTCTTTCTTTCTATCTCCCCCCTCTCTTTATTTCTTTCTCTCTCTTTCTTTCTTTTACTCCCTCTCTCTTCCTTTCTTTCTCTCCCTCTCTCCCTTTCTTTTTCTCCCTCTCTTCCTTTCTCTTCATTTGTTTTTCTCCCTCTTTCTTCATTTCTCCCCCTCTTTTCTTCATTTCTCTCCCTCTTTCTTCCTTACATTATTTATTTTTCCTTTCTCCTCTCTCTTTTTTCTCTCCTTCTCATTCGTTCACTCTCTTTCTTTCTTGTTTGTCTCTCTTTGTTTCTCTCTCTTTCTCTCTATCTGTATCCGTACACCTGGTGAGGTAGCTCAGAGCAACAACTGTTTGCTTCTGCAATCTCTAGCCAGGTCCTAATGTCCCGGTTCCGAGGGTGGAGAATTTTTGACATCAGGTAGATACAGCTAGGTCAAATTCAGTCACTGTCTAAAGAAGAATTTTAGGAGCTGACTTTTGTGAAAGGTAATTTTACGAGGTTTTTCCAATCAATAACTTGAAGAAGTACTTTGACAAACGGGCCACGGACAACGCGCGATCTTACTTTGTTCATTTTGCACCCTTCTCTCCCTTTAGACCAATGGCGGCTCGTGGGTATTCGCACGTTTGCATGTGCACAGTCAAATAAAATCGGCGCAATTTTTCTTAAATATCTCTAACAAGAGGAGAATACAAGTCCTCTCAGGACGTTTACACAACGTGGTATTTCAAAGCACACGCCTTTGATAATCTGCAATTGACAGTCTGAAGCCAACGCCCTTTGTGAAAGCAGTCGGAGCGCACTCGAGAACTGCGAACAAGGAAAGGGCGTCGTGGGCTGCCAAGGATTTGAAGGGGCAAGAGGGGAAGCGTTTTATTGTGTGTTAAAAATGAGTTGCAATTTCAAATCTGTTCCGAAGTGAACACCCAAATGTATTTTGTGAACTTTTTTTAAAAATTTTATTTTACATTTAAAGACAGTACAACGTTCAGCCGTGAGGCTCTTCAGTTGATTGGCCGAGCAACTTTGCATCAGAAAATTGTGAATCAAATCTGTGAAGGGGGTAACTGTTTGTTACCTCCCTGATAGTGATTACATGTGTTGTGCCTTCAACCAAGGTTATTGCGAGGGAATTATGTTAGAGCAATGACAGGATTAAAAAGAAAATACGATGGGAGGGACAGGTAATTAATTGCTAGAAATGTTCTTACCTTATCTAATGTCAGAGAGATATTGAAGGAAAATATGGAATGGGAGTCTCTTTCTTAGGCGGGAGAGTGGGGGCTGATCGGTTCCTATTTTGTAGGTGACTGCTCCTTGTACATGATTTAAGTTATTGAAAAATATATGTGCCAGATTTGTAATAAAGGAAGTAATTTGTTCTATTGCAAGATCGTTGGGGAGGGTCTTATTGCTGACAAACCAGGGGGCATTTACTGTTATTCTTAAAATTTTGTTTTGGAAGATTTGTAACTTGTTTAATGTGGTTGGGGCAGCTGAAATACAAACAGGGCATGCGTAGGTTAATATTGGCCGAAGAATAGATTTGTAAATGGTTAAAGTGGAATGAATTTTTAGAGAAGAGTTACGGTTGAGAATGGGACGTAAAATAGCTAACCTTCTATTGGCTTCAATTACTTTGGACGAGATGTGACTGTGCCAGTCTTGTGTCCATCAGAACGCCGAGATAACGAATAGATGAGTTCAGAGGGGACCAAGGAATGATAGAAGAATCCAAAGTCAATGGGCGAGGAAAGACAGGATACCTTAAAGTAAATACTTTGGCGATTGATTTGTTTGGGTTGATTTTGATTTTCCATAATTTTGACCAATTTTCTATGTTTTTTAGGTGACATTGAATTACACGACATGCTGTGTTTAGGTTTCGGTTTGCAAAAAAGAGTAAAATATCATCTGTAAGGAGAGCTATTTTAACTGTATTACTAGTAGGAATATCTGCGACGTACAAGTTAAATAAGAAAGGAGATAACGGGGATCCTTGTGGAAGACCAGCAAGAACAGCCCGAGATGAAGAAATGAAAGAGTTAAGACATACACAGAAAGTGCGATTCAGTAGGAAACTTGATAAGATGTTGTAAAGACATAATGGTATTCCAATTTTCCTTAATTTGAATTTTAATCCATCATGTCACACTCGATCAAACGCCTGGGCAACGTCTAAGAAAACTGCAAATAAGTGAAAACCCGAATGAAATGAAAAATGAATTTGTTCTGTTAATCTTAATAACTGATGAGTTGTTGAGTGGCTTTCTCTGAAGTCAAATTGGAAAGAATTTTGTGAATGTATGTAGAAGGCTAATTTTAATGTTTTGCACACCCTAATGGCCTGACCACGAGCCGCCACTGTCTTGCACATACACAAAGATATAAGCTCTACTTCTACACTACCACAAAAGTATGGAGACCAGTCGAGGTTGAGGACATAAAGCATGATCGCGCTGGGGGAGATACCTAGATAGGGGCCCCCCGCAGCCGTCGTGTAGGACAGCGATGCATCTCAAGTTCTAACCAGGACGGAACGCCGCCTTAGATATAGCTTAGGCATAACTTACAGTACATTTGCAGGACTAATGATCATAGAAGTTTCCGCGGTTTAAAACGAAGTAATCAGTGAATTAATCCCTCCATCCCGATCTTGAAATTTATAACGCTAATTTATTAATTTATTTTTCAGAAAATTTCTTCCTTACAAAATGATGGTGGTAAATATGTTAAATGTTTCAGGTCCTTGGGGTGGTCAAGACATGTTGGAAATTCATCACAACATTCGAGGAATGTATGGCGATATTGTCAGATTGACTGGAATGCCTAAGAACAGAGATATGGTTGCTCTCTACGACCCTGTCGATATCGAGAAGGTAACTTTATTTCGAATGATTAATAACTGTTATTACATAAAACAGGAATGCAGAGTTCTTTATATTACAAGTGGTAGTAAAGACGCCTTTTTCCAACTGCAGGTATACAGAAACGAAGGACCATGGCCTAAAAGAGAGGCTTTTGGATCTCTCAACTATTATCGTCGCTTCATAAACAAAGAAAGATACGAAGGATCACATGGTCTTTTGACAACGTAAGTGCAAGCAAAAAGTGTTAATGCGTAACTGTCTTATTTTTAGGAACTATTTATAGCTTAATAGTAAAAAGATTTATTTGTTCTATTATACCGGTCAACGTAAACACATGCATCATCGAGCAATAGTAAAACTTTTCATTCGAAATAATACAAGAAATTGAAAAGGATGAAATTTAAGGCTACAATTAAACTCTTTTCTCTCGACATTGATAATTGTTTTGTTTTTTATTTCCTCAAATCCTTAGTATAGAAAAAGTTTTCTCATGCTATTAAACATATCTTTCGAGATTTTAACGTAAATCCTCAATTCTTATTTCCTTTTTTGCGGGGGTGGAGTTCCTGAGACAGAAAAACTGTTTATTACAACTTTCTGGCGCAAAGAATTGTACACCAAAACATTGGTGTAAGACGAGTTTCCTACCAATCAGAGGCAAAAGATGAACATATTCTGCATGTTAATATTCTGCCTCTGAATGAATATTAAACATGAACTTCGAAATACGAGATTTCCCTTATACGACTTAGACATTTACGCTTTTTTATGAGATAAACGCATTCAGTCCTGTTCCTACGTGATTTTCTGCCTCGTCGCTCGTGTTGCAGGAACGAGAAGGAGTGGCAGGAGTTCAGGCGCGGCGTGCAAGCGCCCATGCTGCAGCCTCGCGCGGTCGCCAAGTACACCGCCCCCATCGACACAGTGGCTTCGGAGTTCGTAGAGCGGTAAGTCTCCTCAGGGGCTCTCATCGTCGCATGGTTCTCGCCACGTACGGTCGGATTAAAATAAGTTGGTGACTGACAGTTGTGCTTCTGAGGCTGTTGGTTCAAACAATATGAATATATGATTTTGATACTTTTATAAATATTTATTTTAAACGTTTATTTTAGTGTCCCGGGAACACGTGCTCAATGGTACGCAAACCTGTCAACGTCGCTCCTTTCTACTCGCAACTGTCAATCACCCACTTCTTTTAATCAAAATATATGTAGATTGTTTGATTGATTGGTGTTTTTGGGAGAGTCAACAGCTAAGGTCATTTGTCCGTAACTTTAATGCGTGTTTTTTTTATGGCGGTGACGGTGATATTCCCAGGTTGGATGGCGAGATTTGACGATGACCTACCGTAGGGTAGCGGGGTTTCCTCTACCAGGTATCTCCCACAAAGAAAACTTCCCCTATCGCATACACTCAACTCATATTCTTCGAAGCCGGTAAGGCTAGTGTTGCTAGCTGGTGCTGTGTTTGTGTTAACTCTTGGACTGACTCTTAACCACTTTATCTTTAAGTTGAGACTTTAGATGCAAATCGAAAGAATTATTTTCGTTGACTGTGTGGAAGAAAAAACAACATTACCATTGGAGTTGTTAACATCATTAGGCCGATAAACAGCAAATAAAAGATAGTTGAAGTTTGTAAATTGAGTATGTTATTTATGTCAACGGCTGCGAGTCATTCAATTATTTTCGTAAAAATATCTTCGGAAAAGAAAAACAAATATAAACAAGAAATCACATTTATTGGAATCAATTTTTTCAGACGTCATCTTTAGATCTTTAGATAGAATATTGTTTTCACTGTTCTTAATGAAAGTAATCCGGCGTTAAATGTTTCGCCTTATCAGAAGCTGGAGTTAAATGTTTCATACGTATGTTTGGTTGCATTGATCAATATTATAACATCATTGCATTACGGAAAAGATTACAAAAGTGCCAAATAAGGTAACGACTGTCATAGACGACTACACTATATCGGGTAGCAGGGGAAAGCTTCAGCGAATAGGGCGCCAAGCACCCAGCCACGACATGGAGCTTTGTCAGACCAGAGGTACGGAGCAGTGTCAAATTACACATAATTACATATAGGCCATGGCTGTTTTTGTTCTGTGGTTGTGGCATGATTTGCTTCTCATACTACTTCGTTTACTCATCTGAACCATCATCCCATCAACAAGTATTCATTTCTCGAAATCACCTTTTCATATTTCAGAGGAATAGAAAGACGCTTACAGGGGAAGGAAATCCGTGATCACATGCACAGAATGGGTGAGAAGAGGTACTGAAACTGTGAATGTTCGTGAATTGCTGAATTGCTTCTTCTAATCCAGAGACAGCAACTTAAATCGTTATTTCCGACCAATTCTTTTTACTGAATGTATTATCCAATACGTTTTATGACTACATTACATGTATTCTGACATTTGTCCTGAATTAAATAATCTCACAACATCGTCAATATTAAATATCAGTTTCCTTTGGCCTACCTGCACGTATATTAGTACCTAAGCTGCTGCCCCATTGGGATGCTAATTTTCTTGAATTACTTTACAAATTAGGTCTTCAGTAACTGAGAAGTCAGCTGATAGGATTCACTAAATCACCTTACTTCAATAAAGCAGAAATAACCTGACAATAAATCACTTATTCATATTTATTTGAGAAAACAATGTAAAATCAAAAACAAAGCGGAAAAAATTTAAATTTGAGGCCCCTCTCACATACCATATCTGTTCTTTTCCATTGTTTTCATTTTTTGATAGTTCGTATATGGCACTGTATTTTGCGACACATATTTCAGTTTGCGGGAGATTCGAGATGAAAATGGTGTGTTACCAAAGGATGCTGACAACTGGTTCTTCAGATGGGCATTGGAATGTGAGTTCACCTAAAAGTGACTTTTTTTAAATAACGAACGTATTGTAGTAGTTTGTAGTATTTTCTTCCTGCCTAGAAACAGGAGAGTTGGTAAGGAATATAAAATAAATAACTAGAAGAGAAAAGGTCAAAGTATCTAGACTTGCTTAACCGATCCACGATATCTGATATAGTAGATGAGCAGTGGATGATTTCTAATTTTAGCCATAAGTGCTCGATGTACTGAACGGAAGTAAATAAACTAGTTATTCAGAAAGTTATTTTCTGAGAAGAATTGACTGGAGGTCGGCTGGTCCATGACTGTCATTAGCATGGACATGACGATTGTGGCGTTACAGTATACTCGTGGCAACCTACATTTGTATACACAGTTAAAAGAAAGTTATGTAAAAATGCAAAAATTGCAAAAATATATCTCCAAATTTTCACGGAACTGTGCTCCTAGCATCTAATTTTCTGTCAGTTCCTTTGTCCATCTGTTTTAAACAACCGAACGCGTAAACCGTACATAGAATTCCCCCCTCCCCCAAAACGAACATTCCCTAAACTATCTGGCGCTCTGTGAGATTATTGTGATTGGACTTGCGGTAGTACATTATAGTGCAGTGTTGTCAAGATTGAGCGGGAGTCCATAGCACGAGTGCCACGACGAAATCGCCTCTCCACGCAGTTCATAACCCCTCCGCAAGAGACAATGCCGTCAGTATTGTAAAACGGCGGGGTTACTAATAGTTTCCTTTTCCGACGGTAGTGGCGCGGAGAAGCTCATGGTAGTAGCAGACCTTGACACCGCTGTTTGAGTGTATTAAAATACTGCTTGAAGTTCTATTGCATTACAAATAGCAATTTTAGTTTAGCGCGGTTAAATATATATTTGAATGAATATTTCAAAGATTTTATTGTCTACATTTACTTTTTGGAATTAAAGACCTGTTTCTGACGCACTTGTAGCAATCGCCATCATCGCCCTTGACACCCGACTCGGCTGCCTCGACTCCCAGCTGGCAGGGGAGCCGCAGAAGATGATAGACGCCGTGCAAGTGCTGTTTGAGGGCATGTTCGAACTCGACATCAAGCCCTCTATTTGGAAGTACATCAGCACGCCCACGTGGCGAAAGTTCGTCAACGCCGTCCGCACATTTGAAGCGTAAGTATAAAGTTGTATACTGCAATGATAAAAGAAAATGACCAACAGAATTTCAAAACCGATTAAATTCACTTTTGCAACTTGAGAAAATACCATCCAAAAATTTAATTTTTTAATAGTAAACAATCTATTAATACCTAGTTATAGTCTGAGAACTTACTCTTAGCGATTTTGAAAGCGATAACGAATTTGTCTGTTTGTGAAACTGTAACATTGAGCTATCCTTGTTTGAATGTAAAGGATCGGACTTGATTGATTTTGAGGCAGAGTGATTTTATTTAGTCCGTTTGAATAACAGTTCTTGGGTAATGTAACTCATTTACCTGCAATGTCGGATATTAGTTAAAAAAGTTTTTTTTCTGCATTCTATTATCGAATAGAAAATATTCGATTTCAGTATTTTAAACATCATTCTACAGGTATTTTTATGTTTTCTATTCCAGCTAAATTCTATAATTCGACTTTGTTGTAGCGTATCCGAGAAGTATATCCAGAATAGAGTGAACCGCCTTAAAAGTAAAGTGGCTGAAGGTGGGGACCTTGGCGATGACTTAAGTGTCTTGGAGCGACTTCTGCTTGCAAATGACAACCCACGAATTGCCATGACGATGGCTTTGGATATGCTTTTTGCCGGTATTGATACGGTAAGTCGAAAACACATGAAAACTCTTATTATTTAAAATCATCTGTATATCGTATTCAGAGATAGTTAATGCAAACTAGTTTTTAGTACGTAATTTATCTCCAACTGAATTGAGACGTTAAACTATTAATCAAGATTACAACATAACTTGACATTTAGAGGTGCGTTTAAGTTGCGTAGAAACAAGGAAAAGAAGCATGTACAAACAACATACGACCGAATCATGCCCACTGAGAAACCATTAAACCTTGGTTGCAGCAAAATTTAAAGCAAAAATCAATAATACCGGTCATAAAAAAGAAAATTGTCACATTCCAACATGAAGGTGCGCTGCAAACATATACATACAATATTAGTAGATTCTGCAATCCGTTTATAATGTTAAGCTTAATTGCACGAGCTAATGTTTTGAAAACGAGAGACGTTAGGAGCGAGTTTTCAAATTTGTACGAATGCAATAAAGCAACGTTATAAACTATGCTATTTTTATGCTATTTTTTGTACAACCGCATTACACATTTTTAGGTAATACATGCACATTTTTAAAAGCACATTTGAAAAATTTTTAGGGCATAAAAATCCTACCATTAATAATGAAAATATATTACACCTAAAAAATCAAGGGGGAAAATGTACGTGACCTTAATGATAGATTCGGAGAACAAATTTTATTTGGAAGAAAAATCTCTATCTTCAATTTTGTACTTGTAGGAAGAAAAAAATTCTAACTTTTTAAATTGTCGAAAATTCTGAGTAAACCGTGAAAATGATACCTACGCCACCTTCATAAGAGTATTTTACTTTATCCTTACAAGAAATTTAAAGAAAAAATTTGGAACCCTTTTTGAGGAAATTTTGAAAATGTTCGTGGGGGCTCATGTAAAGTACCCCCAAATTTTGAAGAAAGTTTTTCAAAATCGCGGCGCCTTGAGTGCACGCAGATCGACCGAGGAATATCCATTTTGGAAGAAATCGCACGTATCCTTTAGGCCCTAGAGTTGTTCACAGACGGGCGGAAGGACGGACGAACAGACACATGAACCGACGGACAGACGGACAGACGGACGGGCGGACGGACAGACGGACGGGCGGACGGACAGACGGACAGACGGACAGGCGGACGGACAGACGGACGGGCGGACGGATAGACGGACAGACGGACGGACGGACGGGCGGGCGGACGGGCGGACGGGCGGGCGGACGGGCGGACGGGCGGGCGGGCGGGCGGGCGGGCGGGCGGGCGGACGGACGGGCGGATAGACGGGCGGATAGACGGGCGGACGGACTGACGTTTTGAAAAAAGACACTTTTTCGGTATCAGGGGACCCCAAAACGTGTATTTCCGTTAAAATCTCGAAATCGATTTTCCGCAGCATTACATAACTTTCCCTATACTACGTACGTATACGGAAAATCAAAAAGAGGTCTTAGTTTCGATATCCCGCGCGGTTTTGTCTGTCAACTGCAACTGCACGGCAGCAGGGCGGTGGAGCGCAGAGCGTTGAAATGCAAGGCGCGCCCGCCCTTTGCCGCAGACGTCGTACGCCACGGGCGCGCTGCTCTACCTGCTGTCGCGGAACCCCGACAAGCAAGAGGAGCTGCACGCCGAGCTGCGGCGCGTGCTGCCCCAACGAGATACGCCTGTCACCGCGGAGCGGCTGCACGACATGAAGTACCTGCGCGCGGCCATCAAAGAGTCCATGAGGTGAGGCTCGCTCGCGCGGGAATGATACGCTTCCACCGACCAGGGTTGCCAGATGGGTTGCGATCTCTTTCCCCCACCACTACTACGAAATAGCGTCTCCAACGCAACAAAATTTCCACAACGATGAAAAGAAAAATATTCGCCAAATTATGGAGAAACGGCATGAGCTGTTTCTGGCGATTCCATTGACTATCGCCTTAATTTCAAATAATTCTTGTTAATCGGACGGTGTTATGCATCAACCGGCCATGCGACATAATACAAGTTTTAAGATAATCATGTTCAAATGTTTTTATTACATTTTCAGCTTTAAACATTGTAATTGAATTATTTCATTTATTGAAGCGCCAAACTACACAAACATGAGTGGCATATCTGGTGCTTACCTGCGTACTGTGAAATTAAGAAGAGCAGATTTGAAGATCTAGGTTTATAGCCGATTGTTGCAAAACAAAATACCTGATGTGACTGATGACGTTTACATTTTTTATTAATTATTAGGATATTTTTATAGATTTAGGGCCAACATTTTGCGTACACTTAGAACATGGTCCAATGCAACTGATGGCGTCCATACATCATTTTTTTCAAAAATGGCGCTAGCCGGTTGATGCATAACACCGTCCTCAATCATTGTTCTGTGAACTATTCGAAACTCTAAACTACTTTCGTTTTCCTCATGTTTTTCTTTCTGTATGCCTGTCGTTTATTTCTCTTTTTTGATACATAAAAATTAGAGAGAATAACGTCTGTTGTAGCTTTTTTATTCATAATAATTCAGAGAGTAATATTTTTACCTCGACTCCGGAAGAAAATAGTTTCCCAAAAACATTCCCCGTCCATTTATAATCCCCATCTTTCTCCACAGCGAAACAAAATCTCCATTTTGGCGAGCAAATTCCCCATATGGCAATTCTGCCTCCGCCCGAGCTGGCTCAGGGCGTTTTGTAACGTACTGCGCACGCCTTCTAGAATTCAGTGGGAAATATACTGTAATCCCTCGTTAGCACGAACTCGCTTAACATGAAATGCGTCGTAAAATGAACACAATTCTGGTCCTGCCAAATAAACGTAGTAATGAGGATATATAAAAATATTCGTGTTATCGAGGGTTTACTGTAGTTATTCAAATAACCGTTCACCACGCTGTCGCGGCAAGAAGAATGTTTCCTTCACGAAGGACAGGATAAGAGATAAGAGCTGATGTATATAGCTTATTTACCCTTGACAATAGACCGTATTAGATTGGAGCGAATATTGTGTTAATAATTCTTGCAAAAATGGCTCATTTCTTTCCGTATTCAAAATTCAAGTAGTATGTGGCTTAGGGTAGGGGTCACAGAATTATGAAAATGTGCAGAGAATTCTCTTCTCCTTGTAGCACGTCACACACAGTTTTAAACTGTTTTTTGATGTAAAAAATAAATAAATAATCTTAGTGGGTTACCGTTATCAATCCGTTATCTTCTTTTTCTTATAAACATTTTCAGGTTTTAGAAAGTTTACTTTACACTCTACATTTATATTCTTGGTTTAATAGAAAATTATTGCCAGTAACTTAAAACTAAAAAAAATTCATTTTGGGGGAAGAATCTTTTATGGAAAAATCTCAGAGAAGTTACATTCCGGAAAATGTAAGGAAGGTATAGAAGAGAAATTAATTTTTAATACTGGTATTGTGAATGACATTTCTGTCTGATCGCAGAGGACGTGGTGATTTGAGGTAAGCTCTAGTGATTCTGGTGATTCGAGGGATGGTAAAACTGTGTGGAGAGACACTTGAAGTGGTTTTCTGTAGTTTCAATTTGGAACTCATTGTGCAGCTGTTGGTTGGAAATAAACCATGGTGCATTTGTAATTGTACAGAGAAACTGTTTTTGAACGATCTGTAGTATTTTTGTTCAATCTTGCGGCACTTATTCAAAGAGGATAAGCATATAAGAGTAGTTATATGCTTTTAAATGCAGTTAGGGCTGTAATATGGAAGTTTAGCTGACCTTTTATTATTAGACTTCGTAGAGATTTGCTTTTGCCTACGACATATCATTACTTACATTGTATTTCCAGTTTCATTCACTCTGAAAGCAAATAACCCCTCCACTCTACTTACATTAAATCTGGAAGTAATTAAATCCACGTGACACATCCATAAATTATCTAGGAATGGTGTAGTTTGACAGAAGACCCTAAAAAAAGCAAGCAAAATGCTTTGTGATGTCGTGGAGGGAGAGAGAGAAGGGGAGAGAGAGAAGGGGAGAGAGAGAGAGAGAAAGAAAGAAAGGGAAGGAGAGACAGAGATAGGGGTAGAGGGGGAGAGAGGAAGAGAGAGAGAGAAAGAGACAGAGTCCGAAAGATTATCAGATCTACGGGAATGAGGGGAAATGTGTATATTATGCAAGATTAATTGTTGTTTGAAAAGTTGTATTATTGTTATCGTTTTAGTTTCATGAATGTGCTCACTTTGGTATATAATTTTCATTATTAATTACAATAAGTCAATATATTTCTAATACAATGACATTATGCTTTCAGAATGAAGCCCGTTGCTATTGGACAATTAAGAGAGAATCCCAAAGAAGGTTTGGTGATACGAAATTATTATATTCCCAAAGGGGTAAGTATTGAAATCAAGTTGGGCAAATAAATTCACAGGATTTAATTTATAATTAAAAGGACACATAAATTTTCTGAAACGTTTTTGAAATGATCAGAAAAATTTTAGAAGTCAGCAAAGAATGTTAAAGAAGTCAATTTAGCTTCACTATGCGCACATTTTATTGAACAAATCTTTTACTCGTTGCAATAGGAATAGAAGCAAGGCTTAAGAGTGTGATTTGTTTTGTTGACGACTGTATGAAATTAAATCTTTAGTTGCATACCGATTCAAATAAATTTTATATTTCTCGGGAGCAAATATTTCTAGTTTTAAAATGTTGCTAACCTTGTTTGTTGGTACTCTTATTCATCATTCAACTAAGTATAATATAAAAATGAGGTGGTAATTCTGGAGCTCGAAAATACGTGCACAGATTACATATGTCTCGCAGTTTTTTGTTCTATTTTTGACGAAATAAATCAAAGATGAAGAGCTTTCAGAGTTTGATATGAATCATGTAGTTTTTAATACGTTCTACACATTCTTGCTTTTAGATTTCCTCAAAACGCCTTTAATTTAAAAAAAATAATTAATTACTTTAATTTTTAAAATGCGTTTTGGGAAAATCTGAAAGCAGAAATATGTAGAACATTTAAAAACTGTACAATTCAAACTCGTTTTTCCCTCCAGTGGACAATATGCATTTTGATTAGTTGCTCCTCAGCTGATGGTCTTTCAGGAGCATCTGGTGAGTGGTGGGTGGTGCGCAGGTGGACATTCTTTTACTGACCTATGTTGGTTGTGCATAGTGCAGTTCAAGCTACAAATGTACATGTCTGAAAGGTTTGCGTATATTTAAAACTTACTTCAAACACTAAAAATCTAACATAAAGATGCCCCTGTGAGCCCTCTATTCGAATCGGGAAGGTTTTTAAGAATATATTGTAGAGAAATCTGTATTTTATTCTAGCGTGGTAAGGAATTTTGTGAATCTGAATGTTGCAAGGGAAGAGATTTGTGGTAAATAATGGTAAAAGTTGGTGGCGAGGTACGTGACGTTATGTTCAATGGGTTCTAGGAAGAGTTCTTTCTGAAGCTGATGATTGCGCAGGTGGACCTCGTGATGATGCTGGCGATCACGGCCAACGACCCGCGCTTCGTGCCGCACGCCGAGCAGTTCATGCCCGAGCGCTGGCTGAAGGGCGACGACGCGCACGCCCGGGGCCACCCCTTCGCCACGCTGCCCTTCGGCTTCGGCCCGCGCATCTGCATCGGCAAGCGCTTCGCAGAGCTCGAGATCGAGGTCCTCAACGCCAAGGTACACACCACTACACCCGACTAGTGGAGCTAAAACACCACGCACTTTCTCTCTAAATTATGCGAAAGTACTCAAATTTTCGAAAAAGTTTACAAGACCTTATTTCAAAATCGAGCCCTTCGCAGAGCTCGAGATACAGTTCCTCAACGCCAAGGTACACCACCACACACGACCAGTGGTGCTAAAACAGCACGCACTTTCTCGCTAAATTATACGAAAAGTATTCAAATTTTCGAAAAAGTTTGCATGACCTTATTTCAAAATCGAGCGCTTTGCGGAGCTTGAAATCGAGGTCCTCAACGCAAAGGTACACCACCACATACGACCAGTGGCGCTAGGACAGCACGCACTTTCTCGCTAAATTATACGAAAAGTGCTCACATTTTCGTAAAAGTTTACATGATCTTATTTCAAAATCGAGCGCTTCGCAGAGCTCGAAATCGAGGTCCTCAACGCAAAAGTACACCACCACACACGACCAGTGGCGCTAGGACAGCACGCACTTTCTCGCTAAATTATACGAAAAGTATTCAAATTTTCGAAAACGTTTACATGACCTTATTTCAAAATCCATCTTTAAGTAACAGGTTTCGTTAAGGCAGTGCTGTCAAGGTCTATGCCACGAGCGGGAGTCCGGAGCACGAGTGCCTCGACGAAATCGCCTCTTCACGTAGTTCGTCACCCCGCCACCAGAGACAACGCCATCCCTATTGTAAAACGGCGGGGTTACTAGTAGTTTCCTTTCCCGCCGCTTGTTGTCCCGACGGAGCCACGACGCGTGCCACTGCCACCAGTAGAAGGCCTTGACACCACTGACGTACTTTCTTGCCCGTACTTTCACGCTAAATTACACGAAATTACTAAAATTTTTGAAAAAGTTTACATGACCTTATTTCAAAATCTATCTTTAAGAAACAGATTTCATGAAAGGAAAACATGTTTTTCTTCAGAATTGTAGTTGTAGGAAAACGCAGAAAAATGTTTGAACTTTTGCGATTTTTGAAAATTCGGGGTTTTCAACGAATATAAGGCGTGCAACATTCCATTAAACATCCTTCGTACTATCCAGCAATAAAATTTAATCAAAAATGATTGGGCAATTTTTTTAGAAAATTTGGAAAATGTCTCAGAGCACCATGTAAAATATCCCTCAAAATTAAAATGTGTGTTTCAAACTCAAAGGGCCGTGACATCAGCCAGATCGATTGAGAAATTTCAATTGTTGAGAAAATCGGTTAAACAGTTTATCAGCTAGCGTCGTTCACAGTCGGACGGACAAACAAACGTTTTGCCATCATTCGATTTTTCGGTGTCAAGGATCCACAAAACATGGATTCTGGCTACACCACGTGTTAGATAATTTTGTTTTCTAAATTTAGCAACTGGATTTATCCACTTTTACTTTCCCAGGGTCCTGTAATAAGAGTTTTCTGCCGAAAATTCGTCAGTTTTTTGCGCAGCATTACATAGCTTTCTCTCTGCTCCGTAGCGAAAAAGTAACAAGGGCGGTTCCTCTAGAAATTTTGCAAATTACAGCCCAAGGAGTAGTTGCCGACAGTTAGGGATTGGTGTCTGCACATCTCGTTTTGACGGTGACACGGAGATTTTATGGACCTGTCGGACGTCTGGGATTAAAGAGTTCCTTACTCTCATAAAACAGCTACATACTTGCTCGGTTGAATAAAACTTCATCTTAACACGGTGACTGAAAAAAATGATCATTTTCGACGTTTACATGCCCTGGAAGTGTAACATTATTCTTGGACGTCTATAATCATCCTTCCTATGCGCCTCAGTAGAATTTAATAGACGGGTTAACTTTTTAGTTAGTTAATCTCGTAATTACAGTGCATGTCACATCTCGGGGGGTAGTTGTGTCGCGCACTATCTCTCATTAATAAGAGATGCTCACAACAAATGTTGCAAACTGCCAGGAAAAGGACTGTTTACACGAAAACTCTCCATTTTCAAAATATTGTCAAAAATGGCTCCAAAATTTTTTTATTAAACTTTTCTCTCGGATAGCCCATAGGACACTTATACAAATGGCGCAGGTTCGATTTTCCTTGAAGACTTCAAATTTTCAAAATTTGCAAAAGTTCGAATTTTTTCACTGTCTTTTCACAACCAAATGTTGAAGACAGATATGTTTCCTTAATAAAATTTGAACTTCAAAATTCAATCTTTATACGAGATAGTGTACAAATTGTTTAAAATATGAGTATTTTTGCGTAACTTTTTATGAAATAAAGGCAATTTTTATTTACTTTTTTCTTCGGATAGAACAAAGGACGCTTAAAAATTAAATAGTTCTCTTCATTGCACTCTCTTCATTTTCAAAACTTTTAAAGTTACAAATAATGCTAGAAAATATGAACTGTTTTAGCACCACTAGTTTGTAATTTCAATGATGTGTAGAATGATTAGCTGATCCGCTAATTTCTGTCTCAATGGTGTCCTTAATAATCAATACTGTTTGACAATATTTTATATGTATTTTAATAATAATGAATGTTAAGAGTATTTAGTCCTTTTAAGAAATATTTTTTCTAAAAATTTGTGCTTTTATGTTGTTTTGAATTATCGAATCTTCTGAGAATTGTTTTTAAATTCTCTCTCAATCCGTGAATCGTTTGTTTGGCCCTCAAACAAACCTGAAAATTGATGTCATTATTAGCCTAGAAAGAGGTCATAAATTTTTTCGTATTGGCATTTTTTGTAGATATTTAGCCGAAAACGTTTTGAATAAATTTAATATTTGAGATGTATGTAAGAAATTTGTGTTTGAAAAACCGTGTTTTGGGTTTTATACATTTGCACGTTACCAATGATGTTTCTAATACAAATAACACTTCGGTGAGCATTTTCCATTGAATCTATATTATATTGGTATTCACAGATATTGCGGAACTTCAAAGTGGAATATCCTTGCAAGGGAGAGTTCCAGACCCGGCTGTTGCACGTAATGAAATCGCCTATGACATTCCGCCTCACTGACAGAGACTAAAAGGACCATCCTTCCCATACCACATGACAACGCTTGCCTGAAGAAAAAGATGGCTGTCAGTTCATTTATGCAAATGGATCAAGCAAATATATGTTTAATATTGCCTTTAAAAAGGGCAACGATGTATTCTACTTGTATATTTCTGACATTGTAAATGTACATATTGTTTAATAAACATTCAATGTTCCTATAAATCTTCGATAATAGGAAGTAATTTTCTTTCGTAAACAAATGTTCACACCAGCACAATAGTGAGAAATTTTTACTATCTTAGGAAGGTGACAATTATATCTTAGAAAGCATTATCAAAACTTCAGAGGTTATTTGTTGCAGTAGAAACTTACAAAATATACCGGTGGAACGTTCTTTTCGAACGAAATCTGAAACTGTTTTTCTGATCGTCGTGTGTTAGACGTAAAACTAAAACTATTTATGATAGTTCATAGTGCCTCCAATTTAAGTAGAGTGGTACTGCTCAAGGGTGGCTTACCAACTTGTGATAAGTTGTTCTTCAGGGGTTTAAGATCAACTTTTAACTTAAGCTCCAGATGGAAGCATTATCCAAAATGTTTTTAAAAGGGTCAAAGTTAAAGCAAAATATTCCGTGAGAATATTTAAATTAGTATAGTAGGAAATGGTGTGGCATTTACGATGCTATCATCGAAATCAATATTAGATGTAGGCTCCCCATCGTAACAGTTTATTGTGGCATAAAGCTTTTTCGGCCGCATTGCGGCCATCTTCAGTGCAATCAGAGGCGGCTGTGGGCCTCAGTCCAGACAAGACAGCCAGGCTTGTCGTAATATTTTGCACTAACGGCCGGTTGCACCAAACACTTTCTAAGTATGACTTATTAAAGTCGTACTTAATTTTAAGACGCGTTTTAATTCATCCTTTGTTGTTCATCGTTCACCACCCTCTTTGAAGTAATGCTTATTGAAGTATAACTTAAATGCTTGGTAAGCAATGCTGGACTCTGGCGAACCAGCCAGTGACCATAAACAACCTTGATTGTTTTCCATCTGCTTTGTATACTTTGGCACAAAGAGGATGCTTTTATTGATTTTTCGTAATGCAAAATATTCAATGTCTGAAGAAGTGCTCATCGAATGTATGAGAAAATACATTTCAATTATGGAAAATAAAGTTACAAAGGTAACAACAAACCGACAAGAAATGAAACGTAAGACAATTAAGACAATTTTAACGTAACAAACTACAGGATAAAATATAACAAACATTAAATAGAGTTGTGGAGATGGTTAAAGTTTCGATGAAAAAGGAAATGCAAAAAAAAAGGGTAAAACTTGGAAGTTGTGAGTAGCAACGAGATCATGTAAACGCAATCTACAAAATACTAGTTGGTGGACAAAATTGTATAAAATTATCGAAATGCTCATTTCGTTAATAAAAAAATAAAAAGGAAACTTGTAAATTCCAATATGTCTTTAATTACCTCCAAAAGATGCTGTGTTGGCATCTTTGATAGGCGAAATCGGGTGTCAAAACCTCTTTCATCGAACTCATCAAAATATTCGGACCGTTTCCCGAATCCACCTCGGCCTACGAGATGTCTTCTCAACGCTCTCGTTTTCACATTTGTCGCATCAAAAGTAACAAATAACAATGCTGAAGACAAACTTAAAATTTTAAGTAAGGAGATTTAGGGACAGGGTATGGCTGAGCGAGCCATTGTCAAGAAGAGTGAATAGCTGGGCGAGTGAATCATTGAATGAGTAAATGGCTGGGCGAGTAAATCATTGAATGAGTAAATGGCTGGGCGAGTAAATCATTGAACGAGTAAATGGCTGGGCGAGTAAATCATTGAATGAGTGAATGGCTGGGCGAGTAAATCATTGAATGAGTAAATGGCTGGGCGAGTAAATCATTGAATGAGTAAATGGCTGGGCGAGTAAATCATTGAATGAGTAAATGGCTGGGCGAGTAAACGGTTGGGCGAGTGGCAGTGCGAGAGGCGGTTGGTCTGGGCGACAAGCGAAAGAGCGAGCGGGCAAGCGGGCAAGCGGGCAAGCGGGCAAGCGGGCAAGCGGGCAAGCGGGCAAGCGGGCAAGCGGGCAAGCGGGCAAGCGGGCAAGCGGGCAAGCGGGCAAGCGGGCAAGCGGGCAAGCGGGCAAGCGGGCAAGCGGGCAAGCGGGCAAGCGGGCAAGCGGGCAAGCGGGCAAGCGGGCAAGCGGGCAAGCGGGCAAGCGGGCAAGCGGGCAAGCGGGCAAGCGGGCAAGCGGGCAAGCGGGCAAGCGGGCAAGCGGGCAAGCGGGCAAGCGGGCAAGCGGGCAAGCGGGCAAGCGGGCAAGCGGGCAAGCGGGCAAGCGGGCAAGCGGGCAAGCGGGCAAGCGGGCAAGCGGGCAAGCGGGCAAGCGGGCAAGCGGGCAAGCGGGCAAGCGGGCAAGCGGGCAAGCGGGCAAGCGGGCAAGCGGGCAAGCGGGCAAGCGGGCAAGCGGGCAAGCGGGCAAGCGGGCAAGCGAGCAAGCGGGCAAGCGAGCAAGCGAGCAAGCGAGCAAGCGAGCAAGCGAGCAAGCGAGCAAGCGAGCAAGCGAGCAAGCGAGCAAGCGAGCAAGCGAGCAAGCGAGCAAGCGAGCAAGCGAGCAAGCGAGCAAGCGAGCAAGCGAGCAAGCGAGCAAGCGAGCAAGCGAGCAAGCGAGCAAGCGAGCAAGCGAGCAAGCGAGCAAGCGAGCAAGCGAGCAAGCGAGCAAGCGAGCAAGCGAGCAAGCGAGCAAGCGAGCAAGCGAGCAAGCGAGCAAGCGAGCAAGCGAGCAAGCGAGCAAGCGAGCAAGCGAGCAAGCGAGCAAGCGAGCAAGCGAGCAAGCGAGCAAGCGAGCAAGCGAGCAAGCGAGCAAGCGAGCAAGCGAGCAAGCGAGCAAGCGAGCAAGCGAGCAAGCGAGCAAGCGAGCAAGCGAGCAAGCGAGCAAGCGAGCAAGCGAGCAAGCGAGCAAGCGAGCAAGCGAGCAAGCGGGCGAGCGAGCAAGCGAGCAAGCGAGCAAGCACGCGAGCAAGCACGCGAGCTAGCCTCCGGGTGCTTCGGTGGTAAGGCAGGCAGTTGTGAGCGGCGAGCAGGGTGGTCGCGCAGCCCGGTTAACGAGCGAACGTGTGCGCGACAGTTTTGGTTGTGTGAGCGAGCGGTTGGGGAGGGAGCTTGGGGAGCTCTGCGGGCGAGCGGAGGTTGCGGATGGGAGCGTGGGCGGGGCGCTGTGCGGGCGAGCGCGCGAGTCCCAACGCGTCGGCGGCGGGTGTCGCATGCCCCAACGTCATAAATCGGGCGTCCGCTTTGTGTAACCTGGCGTGCCGCGCCGCGCCGCGCCGCGCTGAGCCGGCGAACGCTGTAATTTACACAAGAATTCACTTCCGGCCCCATTACCCGCTGCCGCCGCCTCCGCCGCATCCTATATCGACTTTTCTGCGGGTGGCGGGCGGGCGGGCGGGCGCGCGAAGCGGTCGCTTCACCCACGCCCACGCCCACGCCCAAGATGGCCCGTTAATCCCCGCGTGACACCAGGGCGCTCGCGGGCTCGCTGTTGTCTGCAGGCTGCGCGGCCCGGCGGAGGCACAGATTTGGGGTGCACTGGGTTAAGTGGAGGAATAGCACATGGAACTAGTGTATGACAATAAGTATGGGGAGGATTTGAATGCAATGCCATGGTTTCTTTTCACTTCAGAATATTACCGTTTAGTATGTAAATTAATTTTATGTTATGAGAAAAGGGAATAACGCATTTTTATACGTTATATTTTTCATTTCTCCTGGATTTCGATTAGTAAGTCATTTTTAACATTTTCCGTCATTTTAAAATAATTTTTGCAGATTTGTTCGATTTTAAAACCATTTTAATGGTACTTACTTCAAATAATATTTACGATATACAACAAATGTTCTCCACAGAATTCCTGATTACCCTATGCGATTTCTTCGCCCAGAAACTGTAATGTCAGACGTTGTGAGTATATAATCGAAGGTTCCTGTGATGCCTATCAGCGCCATTGTCGGTTCAGCCTATTTCAAGATAACTGAAGACCGAGAGTTTCAGATAAAGAACAGTCTAAGCCAAAAGTTTGAAAGCTGAGTTCGCGTGAACGATTATAATAAGACTCAATTACATCAGTAATGTATCCAACAGCTGAAGTTGTTCATTCGAACTGGTTTTGATCAATTTTTTACGTAATATTTCTTTGCTTTTGGGGCATTTTTGAAGCATTTTGAGAGTATTTTATTGACCATTTTTCGAGAGGTTTGAGGTCATCCAAATTCGCCGCCTAATAATAAGCATCATTACGTGAGAACATCTTTTGAAAACAAGTGACGTCAGGAGAGAATTTTCAGTTTTGTACGAATGTAGTAAATCAAAGTTATAAACGAGTTGAATACATTACTTTTTATTACAGCAGATGCAATTTATGAGATAATCGAAGCCAATTTTTAGAAACAACTTTGTTGTGCAGTCACGGTTATTTGAAATCTGTGCGAAGAAATGGTGGTCAGCTGTTGGGTTTACTGCCACGTCCGTACGAGAAACTGCAAATACGTCATAATCAGTGCTATAAGATGTCATATTATGAATAATTTGATGAAACGTAAAAGATCGTTTATAATGCTGGAATACAAAAAATATATTTGTGTGAAGTGTTTGCAGTATTAATTGTTTTAGTTTAACTTAACACTATTAGTTTGGGTCGCTAGTGCCCCACGTTGGCGGCCATCTTATCTACCTCTCGTGCCAGATCCACCTATGGCGGGCGTTTATCCGAGCAAGGATGCATTGCGACCTGCGTCTAGATGTTTTACAAAACTGAACTAGCAACAGGTTTAGGCAGCGATACATTCAGAACAAGACAACAACGAACATGAAAAACATTCTGATAGAAATTGGTAGTACTACTAACTTTGTTCGGGATAATATTACAATCGGTAGGTAGATGCTCGTAGACCTATTTGCTCGAACACAAAATGACCTTTCACGTGTCCTGATCGTGTGTGACCCGTCAATAGAAAGACCTTTCTGCACATTTTCAGCTACTTCTGTAGAATGAAACAATCCATTACATGAGGTCTGCAATATTTCTTAGCATACGAGACCCACGAACCCACGAACGTTCACGGGGAGCATTGTCAGTCGCAGATTTCTTAACGGGCGTTCAAAATCTCTTAATATTTCAAAGTTTCAGGGAGTTTCTCTCTGCAAATTTATCAGAGCGCGAGTGTCGTGAATTCTGTTGATATACAAGTTGCTCATTGAACAGCAGAATTTATTCCACACAGTTCCATGGGAGTTAATGAAACTTATTTTTCAAGATTTATTCCGTATTAATGGACTGTGTAACAATAGACGCTATCGATTGAATCAGTTTTTTTCCTCCTCAGTGCATGGATGTTTTCACGAAGAACAAACATGAAGGAGATAAAGAAACAATAAAGAGAAAGAACAAACGAGTCATATCGAAATTGAAATGTTCCAAATATGTAGTCAGAAATAGTGACAAAACTTTATTACAACAGATTGTTCTGTATCCAAATCAATATCACGACATTGCCAATGTTACGTATACTCTGGAGAGAAATCCAAAACCCTATTTCCAAAATAAAAGATATCCAAATACTACCCGCTAGTCACCGTTGATTCCAAAGAATATCCAGGTAATCTACTTCACAATACAACCACTTGTTACCATTATCACTGAGCGTTAGATTTCACTCTCCAAGTAGCTGCCTATAGCTCTGGTGCCCGCAACCGATTGCAGTACGAGTACACGCGGGGCGTCGTCGGTCCCCAAGCTGACTTCTTGGCTGTCCGGGAGACGCCGCGTAGTTGGCTGAGAGGCCGACGCTTTGCCTGTCATGTCGCAAGCTTACTCAGGGCAGTGACAAGTCTTCCTCAGGGCAGTGACCAAAGTCAAAAGAGGAAACCTGCGACATCACAGGCGAAACGTCAGCCTCAGCCAACGACGCGGCGTCTCCCGGACAGCCAAGAAGTCATGGACTCGAGCCGCGGAAGCTTACGTGAACGGTCCCCAAGCTCTCGTTCCGTTGGCCGTCCAGAGGAGTTACTCTAAGAAGGGACCAAACTGACAGGTCGGAAAACAAATGAACGTCATACGGAGCGATTACACTGCAAGAGATAGTGATGAACCCATTTACAAATGAGCTGACTGTAAACGAAAATTGACACTGACAAAATGAGTGTATGGACATAAACCTGCAATTATATTGCCCGTAGTGGCGAAACAGCAACTGTCAAAGCGATACCTTCTTATAGTAAACTCTCTTCGCCTGCCCAGAGAGCGCGCGCTGCCCTGCCGTGTGCGCGACCCACTTAAACGGCCCAACATATACCTTACTGTAAAGGATATTATAAATAACTATTAATATACCTAGTAATGTTATGAGAATTATTACTGCGGAGGCCAAAAGTTAAAAATCGAGGTGGAGCGCAGCGGAGTCATAACATTCGGGGTATGTTTAGCATTTTATCGGTCACCATAAAATCTCACGATTTATACGAAAATTTACATTGCTGCGATAGTAAGCAAATTAATTCTGTTCCTGCGGCACGTTAGTACGATATTTGTCTACCGTGGTTTGAGAAAAATTGATGCAAATAATTATCCTGAACCCGAAGAATCTAAAAATTACGTTGGGTGTGGCGCGTCGACTTCCTTAATATCGTCAGAAAACAGTGATTAATTTTTGGAGGGGAAAAGTGGTTTGGTCGAATTTGTCATATTACAGATTTTGTAAAATGTCGCAGACTACTCTCAGCTCGTGCTGCCATATGATTTTATTCGTTTAAATGATTATCTGAAAATATTTTTGCTTGAAGGTTTCGTGACAAATTAAAATTAATAGTTACTGAAAAATTTTAGGGAGGGAAATTTTCCAAGTTTCTCTCCCCGTTAATTCGCGCCTGATAAATACGATTTCCGAAGAAAACTTTTCACTTGTAGAAGGCCAGGAAAATGTGGTTAATTTTTCCTAATACACATATTTCTAATTGTACTGTTAACAATATAACATTCAACAATAATTATCCCTAATAGTAATATGAGTTACTTTAATTATGAAATGCTTGAATCTGAACTGAAGGGCTCAGTAGAACAAGAGCCTATCCCATATCTTTTTGTGATATTGAGTTATTAGCATTATATAAAACTTCAAATATTATTATTTTAGTGTAATAGTTATTCAAACCCAGTATGGACTGATATGCACGTGTACTGTGTGTAAATGTTTAAAAAATATACTGAGTTGTTTTAGGAAAATCCAGGTAAAACTCTCAATATCTCATAAGTATGTCAATGTGGGATAGCCCCTTGTTTTACTGAGCCCTTCAATTGTTTGAATCTTTATTGTTTTGTACATCGCCACGTTTTTCCTTAATAAACAGTTGACTTACGATAAATTGTTGTTTGTTTATTTACGATGCTAATGATGTTAAAACCTGTTGCTAAGGATGTTAAATTTCTTAACATACAGGTCCAAGTGCACTTAACAAACGTGTAAGATAAGAAGTACTGCTTCCCAAATTCCGAGTTTTTACTTTGAGTTGATTTACAACAAAATCTGAAAGAGCTCAAACGACGGTGTCTAGCTAACTCTTCCTAAATTAGCATTCCCAATGAATATCAAGTACAATGACAGTAAGTACCTAAATGGTAGGATTTAACTGAATATTGCTATACATATGTGAACAATTTTCAACTTTAAATATATTGTAACTTTCTAAATGGAAATAATTTTCCTGCAAACCCTTTGTTAATCAAGAATATACCAGTGCTCCGAGAGATTTCTACATATCCTCTTTAATTCTGGTTGCTCACCCTTCACATATTCTTTCGCGTACATCACAGTTACATCCCCGAGGGACGTCACCTACTCATCAAATGTAATATTTGAAAATGTTTTACCTCGTTCTGCATGTAGAGCGGGTCATACAATTGAATGAAAATAAAGTGAGTAGCGCATACCCAACAAACGTATACTATTTGCCTAGTAACAATTACCGCTTGTTTAGCATTGCTTGTCATACATAATGTAGTGTTTCAATTTGCAAGCGAAAATCATTCGTCAGAGTACAATTAAAGGACACCCCGCTTGTCGTCTGTCACTCGCGCCCTCTCGTTGCGCATTCTGTCAGTGGGTTCAGGTAGCTCTCGTGTGTTTACCCACCCTCTTCAACTTTTTCCTACCGTCGTGGGTGCAGCGCTGGTGATAGTTCAACGAAGCCAGCGGTCACATTCTGGGCAAGGCTGTATTCTGGTCTTTGTGCCCTTAATCATAAGTAATATCACGAGAAGTGCTGTGGTAGCCAGTAAATCCATGACCCACGTAGCGAGGAGCACTTCAAGTGATATTCAGTGTGGCTATTTCACGAATCAACATATTACATGAATCGAATGGATGGTTAAAACCATAAGAATGATGAAAAAGAGAAACGTTACTCAAAATTGTTAACGAATTAAGTGAAACTTCTATGAGGAATATACGCAACAAAAACAGAAAAGATATATTACAAACTTTATAGACAAAAGTACAGCCCCCTTTTTTCACTCCAGATATCTCCCATCAGCGAGACACTGCCTCACCTGGGTCTAGCCCTAAGCTGTCGACTGGTCTCCCGACTAGTGTGGTAAGGTAGTGCATGTAAGTGTTACAGTGTGTAATTAAGGCGAGCGGATAGAGAAAAGAAGAGGAATGAGGGATCGCGCGCTGTGCGTGGCCCGTTTGTAAGGGAACGGCGTTCGCCTGGCGTTGATAGGAGAAAGCCCGGAAAACTACCGATCAGAGCAGCCGACCGCTAGAATTCTCCTCCAGAGAGCGACTGAATTTGCCCTAGCAATGTAGCTATAGATCGACCACTGAAAAAAAAGAACATCACGGCGTCGCTTACCTCGGGAGGCGTGGCGAAGCCATCCCCGACTGTTCCCGAGGGGAACTCTTTTGAATTCAAGGAGCGCCTGCAAAAAGAACTGATTCGCTCTTGGGTCTTGGTTTTCACGCTTCACAACTAAGGTTCGAGACGTTCATCAAGGCCAGGCTGTGTTCTCCCCGCCTGCCCAGGCCGAGGCGGCGGCGGCGGCGGCGGTGGCGGCGGCGGCGGCTCAAGGCGGTAAGTTGAGCCTCTAAGAAAGGGAATCTTCTCCTCCACCACTTTTCGGGCATGCGCACTCCAGTTTTTTTTCTAAGATGTCAAGCTTCAGCAGTCGTATCAAGGTCTTCTACTGGCGGCAGTGGCACGCGCCGTGGCACCGTAGTATGTCACGAGCTCCTCTGCGCAACTAGCGTCCGGAAGGGACTATTAGTAACCTCGCTGTTTTACAATAGGAATAGCGTTGTCTCTGGTGGCGGAGTAATGAACTGCTTGGAGAGGAAATTGCACCGTGGCACTCGTGCCACGGACTCCCGCTCGTGGCATCGACCTTGACAACACTACTCTAGGTTTCGGGACGTTCGTCAAGGCCAGGCTGTGTTCTCCCCGCTTGCAGAGGCCGAGGCGGCGGCAGTAGTGGCCCCTCAAGGCGGGGAAGTTGAGCCTCTAAAAGAGGGAAGCTTCCTCTCCGCCACTTTTTGCGCATGCGCAGTCCAGGTTTCTTTTGTAAGTGGTCGAGCTACAGTGTCGCAAATCCTACCTCCGTCTGGATCGCATGGAAAGCGGGCGGGCGTGTAGCGCCCTGGGGGTTCGGATGAGACGAACCGAGTCCGGCCAAGGCATGCGGGACACGTCCTCAGCGAGGTCGCGGGCGGCGGTAAAGCGGCCCGAACATCGGGCGTGGAGCGCCGCTAACTTTCTTCGCAGTCCGGCGCGGCGCCCGCGACAAGTGCCCGTGCGTGCCCCTCGCCCCTACTGTGGCGAGCCGCCATTACTCCGCACCGTGCCGGGGGCGTCACCGATTGCAAGCGGAATGCAACGACAAACAAACATCTCGGCGGCGCAACCTCCACAAAGTGCTGCCGCGTGCAAGCGAGGGCCAATATATACGGCCCCGCGGAGCCCGGGGGCATATACGAGTCAGAGGCACACATGAGGACCGAGAAGTGACCTGCATCAGTGCATCAGTGCCCTCATCAATGACGACTCGCTCGCGGAACTCCGCCGCCGCCGCAACTGTCGTCTCCGTCGCGTCTGGACCAAGGGGAGGGATGGGATAAGAGGCCGCCACCTCTCAGCTCGACTCCCCGTGCATATCCTTATCTGGCCTATCGTCCCCCTTCTCTCTTTATTTAACTGTGATAAATGGTGCATTGTCTGAAATAAGACTTCTTAAGGAAAACTGTCCTACATTTCCCCCATCTCACTAAACCTTTCAAGTGAACCACAGTACTCCAAAGTGACTCAGGAGTACGCTGAAGTCAGTCAGCTCCGAGGGTGGTACGTCACACCACGACCAGTGGTAACACGAGGGTTGCGAATTAGGAATGACGACATGTAAGCCCGATTGATTGTTAGTGATTCCGGGCGCGCCAACTACTGAGGACATTTGTCCCGTAAGCGTAGGATATGTTTTTTCCTCGGGAGATGGCGGTGACCTTTCCCCGGTTGATGGCGAGATCCGGCGCCGACTTGCCGTCAACTAGCGGGGTTTTCCCACAACCAGGTATCTCCCACCAGCGGGTCAAGCTCTAAGCTCCCGACCGATCGCCCGGCAAGTGTGCTAGTGTAGTGCACGTTAGTATAAGTGTGTGCAAGGGGAGAGGGTAGGACAAGGAAGAGGTAAGAAAGATCGCGCGCCCGTTTGATATGGTATTTCTCCGGCATCTGGTGTTGATAGGAGAAGCCAAGGAAAACTACCGATAGAGCAGCCGGCCGCTACAATTCTCCTCTAGTCAGAGACTGAATTCGACCTAGCTGACAAGCTAGGCACTTCAGTAACATCAGTTGATGCACTGAGTCATCTCACCCGTTATGTATGTCCGAAATATCACACATCTTTTACCTCTTCAAAATATTTCTTGAACGAAGAAAACAATAATACACATAGTGACTGATATACAACTAATAATCACACAACTGATATGCACTCATCTGCCCCCACCCAACTCCCAGTACCCCACTCTTCCTCAAGCATCCATTGCCTCACATGCACCACCTACAGACGGACTCGCGATAGTCCATGACAAGACACATTCCCAAAACATTTATTTTCGCTTAAGCGGACACATATGACCAAATTAATTCTCAAAAATTGCGCCGGTAGTTTTCACAAATCAAGCGAGTCGATTTATTGCAAGTTTATTACTTTCCTGAGGTTTAAATTTTCCCGAAGCTGTTTTTTCTGGGGACAGTACCGCTCAAAGCCATTAAGAGGTATCCACCACTGCCCTCGATCACGGGGCCGATGTGACAGTGGGTTCGAGCCCTATCCGACTTCGTGTTCTTTCCCGTTAAGACAGAACGGGCGACGAACTAGGCGCTTGATTGACTGATTTCGTAAGCTTGATTGATTGATTGTTTTGTATGCGTCCGTGCATAACGTTTCACAGTCTACGTTTCCACGTAAACAATGGTTAGATAACGATGAAAAAGTAACCTACGTGGTAAAATGTAATTACCTTTTTCGCTGGATAAAGAGGTTGTCGATTTGTGAACACAAGATCGGGAATCTATGCAATACATGTGCATACAGTGTTCAAATTACAGGAAGATACAAAAGAATTACACAAAAACCGAACTTTGCTAGTGAACCAGGTAATACTCAACGAAAAATTTCTAAGTAAGAAATATCATCGTTATTTTTTTATGTATTACTGACTATTTACCCATATATGTTACGAAACTGCTGAATCCGCAACAGAACTGTACTGCCGATAAAAATTTAGCAGCTCTATTGCTACTTAACAAATGCTGCTCTCCGTTGGCCTCTCTCTTGAGGTAACTTAAATAAGAACACTTTAAGTCAACACATAGCAAGATACGTGAATTCCTGTAATCAGAATCTAAAGGCAAAAGTTACCTTCTCACTGTCGCATATATCTTGTTCCTTAGTACAGAACCACCGATTAATTTCCTGAAGTACCTTCCCCTATATTTGGCCAAACATACAATATCCTAAAGTCACTATTAATTGGTTTTTAAAAGCAAAATTTCACCTTAATATTTCCGCTTTATATTCAGGTGTCCATTCTCTAGTGAGCTCGCTTAAGTCCCCTCTAACAAATTGTGGCCATGGTAACAGACACTACATCTCTGAAACTTCTTTGCTACGACTTCATACAACAAGTAAAAATTATACATTGAAACAATAAAATTTTGGATTGTTGACTTTTCTGAAATTGTGTTCTACCTTTCTGAAACTTTTCAATGGCGTATGCTTTCAACTTATACGGACTACAGCAAGTTTCATGTTATATAATGGTGTCACTTGTTTTTTTTTACTTTCTCGCACTTACTCCGTAAGAAAAGACTTACTCCGTACTTGTGCACCGGAAAACGGCGAAATTTCGGCAGAAGTACTCTTATTGTCGGCACTGGTAACGAAAAAGTGGATAAATCCTGTTGCTAATTTAGAAAAATCCTCTAACACGTGGTGTAGCCAGAATCCATGTTTTGAGAGTCCTTGTTAACGAAAAACCAATTGACGGCAAACTTCAACTTCGTTAGTTCGTTCGTTAATTAGTTCCTTCCTTCGTTAACTCGAGAAAGGTGGCGCGGGGTCTCTTGTGCCTTTGCTTAGCTGCAGTTGCCAATTTTGCGAGTCAGAAGCTTTACATTCCACATACCTTTCACCACATTCTTTTGCTTTTTTCTGAAAGAATTTCAAAATTTTATATGTAATAATTCATTTATCAATATTTGTGAAACCAATACAAACATCTTAAATTTCGTACTTTTTCTAAGTTGTGTTGATTGTTTTTGAAAAATTTCCAATAAATTTGTTCGGGCCCACAGCAAAGCAAAAATAAATACGTTTATTTCACAAGCAAGGCAGAACAGTTGAATTGCGTAATCGGCAGAGCTCGGCCGTTGACCGCTGAGATCACGTATCGCCTTCACATCCTTTGTTCCGCCAATTCTCCAACGGACGGGCGTGGCCGCTCGTACGTGTCCGCCTGCCCATCTCGCCCCCACAGCTTGGTCCGTTGGAGGAGCAACGGACAAAAACTGCCAGATCATTGCAAATCCAGATCAAATGGCAAATGGTAATTGGCCATCGCCATCCCCACCTCTGCCGCGCGTAGAGCCCTTTCCTAACGTCTCTCCCCCAACCGAATTCGGCTTAACCGACTTCGGTAGTTCGCATAAAGACACCGTGCAAGATAGACGCGTGTGTTCAGGGCTCCGCGCGTAAAGCGTGTAAAGAATGTATAATCGTGCAAATGAGCTGCATACGGCTCGCACATAAATTGTTTAATCGTGGCAGTGCACGCTTTAATTGTGTCTGTCGCTCTTGCGTGGATTTGTGCCCGCAATTTTGGTTGAACTATGTAACTCGCGGCTGCTTCTGGTCGGCGCAGGGTAGCCACGGCGGTCCAAGGTGTCACTACAATAACTACGCTTGGACAGGTGTATTAATGCACCAAGAGAACTTTTCATCTTAATTCTGTGCTTCTTGTGCATTTACTGTGTTAATACTGTGCATTTACTTATTAAATATTGTTTGTGCTGGAAATTTGCTCGTATATGCATCCTGCACTCCTGCGACAATCCCAAGAGCTATCAAAGGGTTTCGGGACTACTGTACTTCAACAATACAGTCCATTCATACAGTCCACTCATGAACATTAAGTGTATAGTAGCCCCGAACAAAATTGTTTATTTTTATGTGAGACAATGTTATA
Organism: Acheta domesticus; assembly: GCA_031308135.1. NCBI lineage: Eukaryota > Metazoa > Arthropoda > Insecta > Orthoptera > Gryllidae > Acheta > Acheta domesticus. Next base: position 24,114,669 of record JAHLJT010003656.1, on the reverse strand, counting down.
AAATGAAACTTACTGAATTTTCTGATACCTTTGTCAATTAAATATTGAGGAAAATTGTAAATGCAGTCACTAAATAAAATGAAAGATAAATGACAATTTTGCCCTTTTATTTGTTTGAATTCCTCATTTGTATGTTTGTTTATAATAGTGCATTAAGTTAATACTTATAAATGATTGATTATTATTAAAATAACTAATTTCGCCCTTATTTCTTGCTAAATAAAATTTTGTAAAGAAATAACTTAAAGGGGTCGGAAATGACCCCACGCCATCTCTAACGTAACTCCAGTAACCGCTACCTCTCCAGGGTTATTTCGTTCCTTTGCTCGTAAATTCGTTTCTTCATTAATTCGTTCCTCGTTCGTTAATTCGTTCCTTCGTTAATTCGTTCCTCGTTCGTTAATTCGTTCCTTCATTCGTTAATTCATTCCTTCGTTTGCTCGTTTGTCCGTCCGTCCGCTCAGGGCGGGGTGAAGAGGGAGTGCAGAGAGGGGCAGGGCGGAGAGAAGAGGAGAGGAGCAGTGATGAGCGAGAGCTGGAAAGGGGCTGAGCGGAGCGAAGTGTGGCAGGGTGGAGCGGAGACAAGCGCGGATGGGCGGCTCGTAGGGGGGGTATCGGCACGCAGAGGTCCGTTGCGTGGCGAAGGGCTGTGGGCTGTGGGCGCGCGGACCCTTAAGCGCCAGAAGAGGCCTGCGTCTCTCGCTCGTCGAGTTCCCTTCCCGCCAATCACTTCAACTTTACTGCAGCAACGCTCCGCTCCGCTTCGCTCCGGACCCTCTTCGTCGCTGGCTTCCTTCCGTGCTCCCCTTCCCTGTGGTTTGGCTAATGCGATGTTTGGGAGCCTTCACAAATTGCTTTTTTCGTGACAACCTCAGAGATCTTACTTTTGTTGTGTTTCTGTGATCTGGAGAGTAACACACTTAAATTTTCATTATTTTTTATTATGAATACTTCAAAAAATTTCAATGAATATTTCAAAAATATGAATATTTCAAAAAATTGTTTTTTCTCAAAATAATCTATGACTTTAAACCGATAGTGACATAATTAAATTTCCAAGGAGAGAAGAGAAGACTGGTAAAAAATAAAAGTTAGGGAAAATAAATTAAAAAAAACAAAATTTTAATTAATACATGTTTCCCACTAGTTCAAAGGCTTTCTGAACACGTCTAATGCTGTATGAAATAGAATTATCAAAAGAAGTAGACGAAGAAGAAGAAATTTCCAATGACATAGAAGAAATTTCCAATACAAAAATTACACTAGAAAGTTACAACAAATCAAGTTTGGTTTAAACGATTTAAAGCTACTTATAAACTGAAAAAAATGAAGCTGAGAAACGATTCAACTAACGGCTGAGCCCGAATCCAAAACTGTCAACATTTAATACCAAACTCCATTATTTAAGGCCTTTTCTAATGTATGCAATGCAAAACTGTTATGGCTAGCTGTTCAATAAGTTTAATTAGGTAATAAATCGATTATAAACAAAATAGAGAATGTTTATGAATTAAATTTCGGAGTATAACCTCGTTATCCTCCAAACACGTCATCAAAGGAACGGGACACGATACCTACAGAAGGTAAATTCACTACCAATTTTCAAAACAACCGCTCATTTAGGCGTTTCTTCAAACCGCAATGCTCGATTATCTCACAACATGCAACTAAAGATCAACGGACTGTGCTGTGCATTCTAGAAACAACGAAAGCGCTACTGACTTCTGTTTCGAGTTCCTCTGGGCAAGAGAATTACGACCGTTCTCATCGCTCGTCCCACAGTATTTGATCTGATTGTTTTCTCGCGAGAGCCACCACAGCGGCGCACTGAGTTGTTGTTTTTAACGGACAGCGGATCGCAGCGCGTCGGTGTCCGTTTTATTATTACACAGCAGAGCGACACTGCCGATCACCTCTCTCACGGGGCGTCGCCCCTCGGGAGCTCGACAGACTATATCGTTGATGAATCCCGTACTAATTAAATGATGTAACCCGGTATTGCACTACAGTCTCGTGTATCGCGCGATGCGGTTTAAATTGCGATCGACTGGTTTTCCAAACACTCTACTTACCGGAAAGCGCTTTATCTCTCTTATCGCGAAATTAGAAAATAATTGCGCAGAGCGATGCAAGTCACAATACTCTCCGCGGATTAAATGCGCAGACAGAATAATTCGTTGCCTGAGATTATTAGAAATTACTTTTAAGATTTTAGAAAAGAAACCCGATTTTGGAAGCGAAACACGAATTTAGAAACATATAAATAAAAAATTAATTGTCTTTTGCGGATGTGAACCTAAGTAAATTACCACGAAAAATACCTGTAAAGGAACTTGAAAATTATTTTGAAATTGAATATCAAACTGTGTTATTGTGATATACTTGTATCATACGTAAGAAATATTAAAAAACATTAATTAGAAAACTATTCAAACATTTTATTATGAGAAAGGCAATAATACAACTAATAACAAAAGAAGAAGATGTAAAATCATCTAACGATTACAATACTTTCCCGTATCTACTTAGAAGGAAGGTGGGGGAAAGACAACGATTTTTATGAGGTGTGCCATTTTTATTGGAAACTTTGCAAAAAGATCGGAACCAAATCAAACACCCTTATTAATAATCATACAATTAATAATAGAATATAATTCAATTGCTTTAATACTAAATGTAAGGTTTTTACACTTCACATATTGACATGGACGCACGCACTCCCACTGGCAAGCCGGTCTGAAAACCGCAAACCCAATCACGCCCATCTCCCGACCTCACCGTGCACGCCGCCACAAGCGGCCGGTCGGCCCCGCCCGGCCACATCCTGACGCCTCCCGTCGACCTCCGAGCCCCGCCCACCCACGCCTCCCGGCCCGGCAGCCACCCGGCTCGACCACGCAGCTCACCGCCCTGCGAGAGCGCATTGCGTATTTACGATGCTGCCCCGGCCCCGCCCCTCTCCACTCTCCCCGCACGGGCGGCCTCCCTCGCCCTGCCCGCTCCGCGCGCCCCGCCCCGCCCCGCCCCCCCGAAATTCACCCGGCCTCGCCCCGCCCCGCTCCGCTCGGCCCACACGCCGCAACTCGCCCTAACACGCCCCGCCCCGCCCTAATTCCCCCAGTCCCACCCCACTCCGCCCAACCCCGCCCCGTCCCGCTCCGCCCGGACCCGCCCCTCCCTGCTCCACTCAGCCCGCCCCGCCGCGCCTCGCTTCGCCTGCCCCGCCCCACTCCAACCGTCCCCGCACCGTCCAGTCCCATCCCGCTCCGCTGTGTTTGGCGCGCTCCGCCCCACCTCACTCCACTCCGCTCGCCCCCCCCCCGCCTGTCACCGCCCAGGTCCGCACCGCCTCTCCCCGCCTCGCCCCACCCTACCACGCCCCGCCCGCACACCACCTCACCATGCACCACCCCAGCCCGTTCCGCTCGGCCCGCTCCGCCCTGCCCCGTCTCTCTCCACCTCGCCCGGCCCGTCCCCTCCAACGTGCCTCACCTTTTCCCGCCCCGCCCCACCTGACCCCGTGTCCGGGGCCCCACCGGCCCGTGGCGGCGGCGGCCGCCGCCGGGGCCTGCGGGGCCGTAATCTGACGCGGAGCTCCTTTGATTGGTGGCCGGCGCGGTCCGAGCGCCCCTCGCGGCGGTCCCTTAAGTGATAATTAGGCCCGTAACTCGCCCCCGCAAGACGCCCACTGACCGCCCGCGAGCGAGCGCGCGCGCGCGCGACCCGCACGGCCGCGCCCCGCCGCGCAGGAAAAGCAACCCCCCGCCCCGCCCCACCACACTCCTCCGTGCTACCTGCTCTGCCGCTGCAGGCTCCATCATTCAAGTGCCCTGAGATGCCGTAATGTAGGGACCGGCCCCGCACGGGGACGCGGTCCGCCTTTGCGAAGGACGATGTGCCGCGGGGGGAGCACGGTCCGGACGGCGAGCGGAGACCGTTCGTTACCATCTGGCATTGCGCGGCGCCGTGAACGACGCGGGTAATCGGGCTGGTATTGATGGGCCCATTGCTAAGAGAGCCATGCGCACGTGAGTGATGCTCGAGGGGTTTGAAAATATCTGGCTGGATTCTGGATCGGAAATACATTCTGCGCGTGTCATACTCTTCTTCTTTAGTGTCCACGGTCTTTATGCTGCTCTTTGTATTTTTCACAAGGAATATTTCGCTTCAAAGTTTAGAGACAAACTGATGACATGTGAAATGACAAACTGATGCATAATAAAAGATCAGTGTGTTAAAGATTTCAGTTGTCTCTAAACATTAATGCTTTTTGTCTTGCTCTTAAAATCTGTTTTCAGGACGAAATGTAAAAGCTTTATTCATTACTATTCATTCATTTTCAAATTCAATGCGGTATTATTCAAATGCGTATGTATGTTACATGAATATATTAATATTTATCTCGGGATTTTTAAGCCCTGACCTAAAGTTTTGTTTTATTGTAAAAGCTCGCTCTTGAATAGCTCTACTGAAGGTACTTCAAACTCAGCAATTTATAATCGCAATTTCATCAATTTATAATTTATAAACTTCAGCAATTTATAGTCGACGCAAAATGATATTTCATGCTTAACTTGTTAGCTCATACCTTTGTTGGTGTTTACATTCAGTAAATTTAAAATATATACCTTAATATGGAACGTTCTAATCAAATAACTATTATCTAATCCTTTGTTAAGATATTGATGGAATAAGTATATTTTTGTTACCAAGGAAGCATTTTAAAATCCCGCGGTAGTAATATTGAAGCAGAGATAGAACACAAAACAACCGATTGTTCTATAGGATGTTTACCAACGAATTATCTACGTTTGTCTTTCCCAAATTGTTGTTATCGTAAAAGTGCTAATACTGAACTGTATCTTTGCATACAATACACGTATTGGGATAAAGTTGTGACAGAATCATTACATCTTAGCAGCTACGAATTCTTACTGATTCCAGATCTTGAGAAAAGACAATAATGTTTTATAAAAATTTTACTTTCATAGAACGCCTTGAATAAACCTCATTTGTCCCGATTGGTAGGCGGGAAAGAATCTAACCCTGTGGTAACGGACAGACACAGATTACTAAGATACAAGAAATACTAATGCAAGAAAGGATAATAGATGCACCTGAAAAAATTGATTTGATTTATTTAGTCAAAGGAAGTAAAAAACTGTATCTGACGTATGGGGGAGAAGTATCATCTTAATTATCTAACTAAATTACTAACTGCACTTCAATACTATACAAACTGATATCGTGAATGAAAACATAGGCTTAAGAAAATATGAACTGACAACATCAGCGCCGTTTTATTCTGTTTGTAATTGGACTCCTACTTAATACCATTCCTATTCTCTGCTCCACTCAAACGTGACATTTTTCATCTGATAATAGACGTTAATACTAACAGCACTGAACTGGTGCACAGTCTTTGCTATTGTCATTTTCTAAAGCATATTTCTGTAATTTTAGTGATTCGTGAGTGATGACGGTTTATTTTTCTGTGTATAAATTCAGCCTCATAAAATAGCTGCAAAGTTACTGCAAATGCAAGACTAACAAGAGCCAAAAAAAGTCGTTGCAATGTTTATAAAAACATTTTATCAATTTTGTTGAGTTATTTATGTTGTCCTCTCTTATTCATCCACGAGTCTCCTGTGGCTCAAAGATCTTGTTTGTAATTTTTATGTTTGAGATTAAAGTAAATAAAGCAATCCTCGTAAGACTGAAATATTCGTTGACATAAAAGAATAAAAGTCTTTACATGACTTTCAAGTTTCAGGAAATACACGAGTGCACGTATGGAAGAAACAGGCCAATGTCTGCTCTCCGACATTCAGATATCCATGTGGATTTGAGTGAGCTCATAAATCTTCCAAAGTTGTTACGACAAGAAGAGAACTTTCTTGTGACAGATCTATATGCACATTTGAAAGGATGGAGAAACATTAATTTCCTTCGGAAATAGATATGTCAACAGCTGTATCAACTTCATTTTTCTGCGCAATGCAGAGATAAAATCATTCCTATTTCCGTGGTTTTATAAATTATTTCTAGATGCTACATGACACCTTACTAAATATAAAATAAATTCTGCAAGGAATAATAGAAACAAAGATTCGCATTTTTTCAAAATATGTGCAAAAAATCGAAACTTCAAAATGAAAAATCTCTTTAAATAGTTTGGAAAACAATTTAAAAATCTTATTCTGTTTCAAATGTTGTACCTACATTTTTATGAAACACTCTCAAAATGCATCAAGTGAATTCTCAGTAAAGCAATAAAGTGACTAATTAGCAGCTAAACAGTATTTTAACAATTGAAAGTAATTAATTTATATCACAAAAAATAATTATTAGGATAATCAGTTTATATAATTTTCAAATACTAATCAGTGCTATCTTGTTACAGTACGACATCACTTCCCACAACACTGGTAACGTAGTTGAGAATATTCGTGTCTATGAGTCTTTGATATCAAAATTTGATTGACGGTAAAAAGGTCCACCCCATTGTCCATCTATGAGAGGCCTGCACAGCATTTTGCACTTACACTAACATCAGGAGCTGCGCGCAAGCAACTCGGGTGCGAATGCGAAAATCGATGAAGGGGGGATGAGATTCATTCTAGAAGTGGGGACCACCAATTAAAATGCGAATTTCGAACCATATCGCATAAATTGAAAGAGAAATAAGTGAGCACACGACATACACATTCAGTTCAAGTAATAGTGCCTTTTGTATTAAATTGAAAATATTTGTTCACTACATATAATCGAGTGAAATATGAAACTGCAACGAATTATACATATTTTATATATCTATAATAATTGCTTGTAGGGATGATATTGTAATTCGCTTTGCTACGATGTATCACCAATTTAGTGTTTTGCTAACCACAAAATTATGATACTGAATTTTTTTTGTTTGATGATGACAGCAATACACAATTTTTTTCCTTAACTAGCTTTAATTGTACAAAACTGTTCTATCTAAGCCAAGACATATTATTCATAAGAAAATCATGATTACTTTCTGCTTAATAATCTGTCAAGAGTACATTATATATTTCTAATAACAAATCAACGGACACTATTTATTCATCGTTTACGACATTGTCTAAAAATATTAAGCTCTTTGCATTCTACTTAACGAGAGCCATGATAATCTCGTGATTCCGCGTAACATACTGTCAGAGAGGTTTGCTCGTTGATATATTTTATTCAGATTCATAATGGGAGAAAATGGACACAAATATATGTGCTGCTGAACATTACTATTCTAGGAATCGCCTTAATTTCATTTTTATGTCAATCTTGATGTGAGAGGTTGCTCTTATAATTTTCATTTGGCTATCAGTTGGGCATTCCTGGAGAAAAATAAATTATTAAATTGTAAGTTTTTGTTGGAATTAAATAATAAAGTTTAATAAATGTCACTTCGCTTTAAAATATTATTTAAGTGTCACAATGAGCATCAACTAAAAAATGTAAAAAAAGAAAATACCTACAGTGGTGAATATAAGGGTGGACACACAGCAGAGCAACGAATAACGTAGACAGTTAATTATGGCCCTTGTATCCTGAAATACGGGACATCACCCATTTCAATAAAGGACATCACCTATGTAATTTTGGGTGAAATATCGGCACTTTTTAAACAATTATTTTCTCAGAAACGGCTTTACATTTTTTCTTAATTTTTTTCTTGTGTGTAGCAAAGGACGGTAAAAATTTGTCAATTTTTGGCAAACTCTCGATATTTTCAAAAACTTCAAAAAATTAGAAATGCACAAGTACAATAATGACTGTTTAGATTTTTCTTGAATAATATCTGTTCTAAAAATGCGTTCTTCAAGAAAGTCAAGTACAAAATTTTTGTAAAACAACAGTTTTGCGTAATGTCTCCTTTAATTTAAAGCATTTTATTTTAAAATGTTTCTCCAAATTTTTTTCCTTTATTTTTTTCCACAAATAAATTAAGGGTTCTTAAAAAGGGCATATTACTAATTTAGGTTGAATTCTCTAAATGTCTGAAAATTGCAAAACTTAGACATAATGCGAGAAAGTATGTGATAATGGAGCACCACTAGTTTGAAATTTTATAATCTCATTCAAACTAACAATTCAGCTCTCGACGTTTTGACTAGCGTTATTCTACTTATTGAGAAATTGAAGAGGTAAAATACATAAGAGACTGAAATTTATTCTTAATTTTATTACGGGATATAACTTTAATGACAAGCAGTCTATCCTTTCAGCTACCGTCATATACAGCCATCTCCATTCGTAAGGGTGATCCCCACTTCATGGATCATTCTGACTGACACCCTGTCAAGTGTCTTGTTGCTTGCTGTCATGTCGCCCTTCAATATTGCTTCCCACATTCATGATGCCTTCGCTTCTCACCTAGTCGATCATTCACGTGTATGTCCCCTTGGCTCTTTCATCTTCGTCATCCATTAAGAACAAAGGTTGTGACAAATGACGCTCCCCAACACATTAACGAGTAAGGATTCTTTCAAGCAGAAAGGGGCCAATACCCCTTCATTGCCATCACATTATGTGCTACGGCGAATTCACCTGGTTTATACCTGTTCCAGGAAAACATTACATCTCCTCTCTTTCATTCCAGTTGCTTCCTCATTTCCCCCTCTTCTCCAAAGGCACGTCTTCTCTCTTTTGAATTACATTATTTTAGCACCGGTCTCTGATTTGTGGTGATTCTGAAATGGCTAAGGTTGTTAAGATTGAAAGTTAAATCGTTTTGTTCGAAGTTTTACACTTCGGTAGGCTCCTGTCACATGTCGCGAAACATTTAAGTAGTCGATAAAACGCGAATGATCTATTGGTACACAAACCTATAAATTGAAAGAGTAGAGGGAACACTGACAACGTTAAGGAAATCTAAATGTTTGGGAAACTGAAGAACAAGTCCAGAAATGTAAACGGTTAATCAAAAGGTGACAAGAACGGCACTTGAGTAGAATGATAACGTGTTGTTTCGTAAAATTTGTAAATATTAGGTTTTGAAATCAAAACCTGGTTGATCCTGGTTGATCACGTCGAAAGCACTGATTGACAACTCTACACGTTGAACACACTTTTAGTGGGGTGTATTTGAGAGCTCTGACGATTTGAGTACTGACGGTGAGAGCACTGTCTGTGAGAGCTCTGATGGTGAGAGCTCAGAGTAGGTGAGCTCTGAGAGTTTGAGTTCTGAATTTGGGTCTCTGACGGTGATAACTCTGGTGTTGCATGCCCTTTTAGTGGAATGACCCTGAGAGTTCTGACAGCCACAGCACTGGCGCGCCATGGCGGTAAGAACTCTGACGATGAATGCACTTCTAGTCGTATGACGGTGAGTACTCTGCCGGCGAGAGGTCCGACGGTGAGTGCGCTGACGGTAACTGCGCTGGCAGCAAGAGCTGGGACGGCAGCAAAGCCACGTACGGATTTGCGATGTGGGGCCCGGCACGGGACCGCCCCGCCTCTCCCCTCCCCTCCCCGCCCCGGAGGGAAATTTATCTGGGACGTGAAGACCGCCCAGGGAAGGGGCCCCTGCGCCCCACCGCTCCACCCCGCTCCCCCTTCCGCCGCCGTCCCCACCCACCCCGTGACCGAGCAGGTAATCATATTAACCGGCCACCCGCCCCGCGGACTCTACTTGGCTCGAGAATTATGAACGCGCGCACGCCGCCCCCGCGCCGCCCCCGCGCCGCCCCCGCGCCGCCCCCGCGCCGCCCCCGCGCCGCCCCCGCGCCGCCCCCGCGCCGCCCCCGCGCCGCCCACGCGCCGCTCACGCGCCGCCCACGCGCCGCCCACGCGCCGCCCACGCGCCGCCTACCGCGCCGCCCTCGCGCCGCCCCCGCGCCGCCCCCGCGCCGCCCCCGCGCCGCCCCCGCGCCGCCCCCGCGCCGCCCCGCGCCGCACCCGCGCCGCCCCCGCGCCGCCCCCGCGCCGCCCCCGCGCCGCTCCCGCGCCGCCCACGCGCCGCCCACGCGCCGCCTACCGCGCCGCCCTCGCGCCGCCCCCGCGCCGCCCCCGCGCCGCCCCCGCGCCGCCCCCGCGCCGCCCTGCCGGAGACTCGCGGGCCCAACCGCGCGTTGCAGGTGATAGCTCGCTTTGCCGGTGGATGCTCGGGCGCGCCGGTTGGGCAGCTCCAAGTGACGAGGGCGGTCGCGGCGGGGCTCGCTCGGCGCCGAGGCGTGTGGCTGGGGTCACGGATTCAGCGGAAAGCTACGAGGCGATCAGTCAATGCATTGAGACTTTATGGGAAGTCTAAACAACCAGCCAGCTCAAAGTTAATACCACAAAATAAAATATTACTTATCAAATATTACTTGTGCGACTATGTGGCACTTAGTTAATCTTGGTTTAGATGTGAAAATCGCTTCATACTGCTACTCTACATGAGAACCCTTGCTACGAAGAGCGATGCTATCCAAAATAGTTATTTACGCACCAAAGGCGTTATGAGGGTTCTAATGATCGTGCGGTGACAAAATGCCCGAGGGCCTTTGACCCAAAGACCTTTTGTCTCCCGAGATCATTAGAACCAGTTAACGCCCGTGGTACATACAAAAGAAAAATGGCACAAGTTAAAAGGCTAAGAATGCTGGGGATAAGCATTACTGTTCAATCGACAGATTACATCTTTCTAAATATTATTTTTATATGATATATCGTTATTTTTATACAATATTGTCTCAACAAACGACAAACGAGTACGTACATCTGGGATGTTTAGTAAACAAAGAATGGAACCTGGTGTCTGTATGTAAGCAATATGTTAAACAAATCAAACTAGAGGTATATTGTGAGAAAAATGTTTCATAAAAATTTACGGAACTGTTCAAAAGTATTAAATATAATTAAGAAATTTTAAATTGCACACAACACAATGCAATGAATAAAACATCAGTGACACACAGCATAATCGAATGCGTATTCAACGTTAAGGAGAGTTGTTTTATAAACCTTATTTCACCTCTCGTGAGGTGTTACTTGCAAGTAGTGATAAGTATATGTATTGTCGAAGGAAGTCGGACGATAGTGACAATGGAGATATTGCGTATCTCTCTCACAAAATACAGTAATGAGGAAAGCTATTCTTATTTTCACAGAATTTAGTTTAACATATCCTACAGCAATATAACAGATTATTTCAATCAACTTCGTAGACTTTGGTTGCAGACAACACCAATTAATTAATTTGTTCTAAAATCGCCATCAGTCCACGACCAACTTTTGGTCGTTTTTATTCACGTCCCTTGAACTGTACGTTTTTGCAACAGTCCGTCGGCATCCTTCGCGTCTAGCAACTGAGTACCTGAAACAACGCGCAAATCACTATTCCACTGCTTACAGGTGGCAAACTCCACTAATGATGCTCGAGAGTTCTCCACGCGAGAATGAATTAACACAACAGGAGCGCGAGGAACGAATTCCAGGAGGCGACGTGGCGCTGACTAACGGCGCTCAATGAAAGCTTCGGCCGCGATGCGACGGCGAAGACGCCACCCGCGCCGCCGCCCCCGCTCGCGGCGGGCGACATTTCCAAAGCAAAGTTTGCGAGGTCACCGCGGCGGGGGCGGTGTCGCCGCGCGGGCTGGGAAGGGAAGGGAAAAAGTACGAACAGGGAGGAGTGAAGGGCGGTGGGGAGAGGGTAGAAGAGTGGAGTGGCTGAGCAACGGGGTAGTGAGTCGGGGTATAGTCATGGAGGGGCGGGACGAGAAGGGGCCGGGTATGAAGAAAGCGGGGATGGGAAGTGTGCGGGGTGGAAGGAGCGAGAATGAGGTAGGACGGGACGGAGAAAGGCGGATAGGGCGGGGCTGGATGGTCCCCGTATGGAGAGGATCAAGGCAGGACTGGGAGGAGCGGAGGTGAGGGGGCAGATGACGAGTGAATCGGGGAAGAGGACGGCTGCGGGGTGGGACGGAGCGAGGGAGAGCGAGGACGAGGCGGGACGGGGCGGGGCTAGATGGTGCCTGCGCGGGAGGAGCAAGGCAGGGTTGGAAGGAGCGGGGGGGAGGGGACAGATGTGAGGCGTGAGGTGGAAGGGGACAGAGGTGAGGCGGGGAAGAGGACGGCTGCGGGGTGGGACGGGGCGAGGGAGAACGAGAATGAGGCGAGACGGGGCGGGGCTAGATGGTGCCTGCGCGGGAGGAGCAAGGCAGGGTTGGAAGGAGCGGGGGGGAGGGGACAGATGTGAGGCCTGAGGTGGAAGGGGACAGACGTGAGGCGGGGAAGAGGGCGACTGCGGGGTGGGACGGGGCGAGGGAGAACGATAATGAGGCGAGACGGGGCGGGGCTAGATGGTGCCTGCGCGGGAGGAGCCAGGCAGGGTTGGAAGGAGCGGGGGGGAGGGGACAGATGAAGGGTGAGGCGGGGAAGAGGACGGTTGCGGGGTGGGACGGAGATACGGAGAGCAAGAATGAGGCGGGACGGGGCGGCGAAAGATGGAGACGGTGGGGCTGGACGGTGCCCGAGAGGGGAGGAGCAAGCCAAAGCTGGGAGTTGTGGGCGGAGGGACGGGTGAGAGGACGCCGCGTCGAATTTATCAACGTCCAGTCGCGTGGGGCGACGGGCGACGGGACGTGGGCGCTGCCGGCGACAACGAGAGGGGTTGGAGGGCGCGAGGAGAGACCGCCCACGGCAAGGGCTGCGGGCGCTGTGGGGGTGCTGGTGGCGGAGCTGTTGAAATGAGAAGAAGAGTGATTGTTTTCAGATGATGTTTGGAAAGGAGGGCTATGTACGGCAGTGACTACGTTTACATTTAAAGGGGTGAATTATAAAGATAATTGGACTCTGTGATAAACACTGTGATTAAGTGTGCGAAATAATTAAATTATATTAGTAAGAGCTACTATTATATATTCATTTTTTCTCTACAAATACTTATTGATTTGAAATGAACTAATTTATTTTTATGTTTCTAATATGAATGCGATTGTTTAGAACAAGAATTTTTTGCCTGCCCGGTAGGCGAGATTGCTAAAGCAATGGTGCCGGGGTGATTTCCGACCATGGGGTGGCGGGTTCGAGTCGCTCCTCGGGCATGTTGTGTGTGTTTGTCCTTTCACTCTCTATCATCACCATATCGTTTCATTGTCATCGATACCTAACGTTAAAACCCAATAGTGGTCGCTAATGATGTAGAAGTTCATAGGAACTTAAATAACCAAAAAAAAAAGGTTTTTACTAAACTAGTGGTGTGAGTTTTTCCAATGTGTCTTATTTGTTTCCTGTGTATTTGGTTGTCACAAGCGTAATAGTCGTATTAAATGTTCACCAATAGCCTGCCGCATTCAAGAACGCCGCCTGGGCGAGGCGGCTGGAGCGTGGGGTGGGGCGGGATGTGTGTGGGGGGGGGCGAGGGCGGAGGCGTGGGTGGGGGCTCGTGCGGCGGAGCCCGGGAGCCGCCGGGCCACATGACGCATGCCGAGCGGACATTAACAGAGATTTAGTGAAAATTAAATTCTGCGCCCGCGCCATTGTGCCGTGAGTTACTCGTGCGCTTTGTGCCGCCTTTGTCTTGCGACTGTCGAGTCCGCGGTCCGCGTGCTCGACCCCTCGCCTCCTCCACCCCGAACAGGCCCGGCGCGGCGTCGCGATCGCGGTCTCCTGCCTGCAACGCCGCACTGGGCCCTTTCCCACCCTGCCCAACCCCGTCGCTGCCCCGCTCTCGCTACCCCGTCTCCTCCTTCCGCTCTGACCCTGCTGTGGCCTCGCACTGCACTTCCCGGCGCCCGTTTCCCGTTCTGTGCCTGCCCTCTATCTGTTCTCCTCATGTGTCCTCGCTACCGTCCCCACGTCTTCGCCTTGTTTCCGACTGACTCCATTATTCCTTTCTCGCAACCCCCTGACCCCTCTCCGCTCTGACCCTGCTGTGGCCTCGCACTGCACTCCCCGGCACCCGCTCCCCGTTCTGTGTCTGCCCTCTATCTGTTCTCCTCATGTGTCCTCGCTACCCTCCCCACGTCTTCGCCTAGTTTCCAACTGACTCCATTATTTCTTTCTCGCTACCCCCTGACCCATCTCCACTCTGACCCTGCTGTGGCCTCGCACTGCACTCCCCAGCACCCGTCCCCGTTCTACTCGTACCCTCTGTCTGTTCTCACGTTTCCTCTCTATCCTCTCCATATCTCCATCTTGGTTCCAACTAACTCCATTATTTCTTTCTCGCTACCGCTCACGCAGTATGGAGAAAGTTATGTAATAACATGGCAAATTTTGGGGAGAAAAAATCTTATTACAGGGCCCTGTTAACAAAAAGTGGATATATCCAGTTGCAAAACTTAGAAAAATCCTCTCACACGTGATACAGTCAGAATCCACGTTTTTTTGGCCCTTGATGCCGAAAAATCGCATGAGTTAAAATGTCTGTCTGTCTGTTCGTCTGTGAACAACGCTAGCGGCTACATCGTTCAGCCGATTTTCTCCACAATTGATATTCCCTAATCGATCTGGCTGATGTCGCAGACCAATGAATTTGAAATTGATATTTTAGTTTGGGGGGTACATTACATGAAGTTCTTGGAATTTTCAAAATTTACAAAAAAATGGCTCCATTGTTTTTGAATAAATTTTGTTGTTGCGTAGTGTGAAGAACGTTTGAGAGAACGGTATACGTCTCATTTTCGTTGAAAATCCGGATTTTTCGAAAATTGCTAAAATCCAAAATTTTTTCACGTCTTCCTACAACTACAATTCTGAAGATGGATATATTTTGCTTAACGATATATGTTCCTTAAATATAGGTGTTGGTCATATTAAATTTTTCGAAAATTCAAGTACTTTTCGCGTAATTTTGCGTGAAAATACAGGGGAGAAAGAACGTGCTGTTTTTGCACCACTGGGTTTTCTCCCTTGCTTTCACCTTCTTCCTGCTCAAATCCCTGACACTGCCCTCTACCGTCCGCACCTGACTCTCTGTCCTCTCGCGCGCACTGCCGCCGCCCCCACCGCCCGTCCGACCGCCGCCTCTCCCACTGTGCCACCCTCCGCCGCATCTTCCCGGGCCGCGCCGAGGGCGCACGCGAGGATATACTGCGAGAATTCTGCAACTGCGCGAGCGCCCCACTGGCCCGCCTCGCTGCGGCGGCGGCGGCGGCGGCGAAGCTCGTTTCGGGCGCAAACGCGCTGCAAGTGGCGAACAATGGAATCACACTCCGCGAGCGCCGCTCGTCACCCACGTGCTCTTTGTGTTTGTTTCGGGACGGAACTTCGCCGCGCGTCGTTGAGACGAACAACTCATTATGACGCAATTTCCGTTGCTTAGTGCAGTATCTTTTGGAGGAATTGTTTGGAAAGGTGAAGAATGATTGAGAAACAAAGGAAATAAGTGAAGAAATATTACATTAAAATTATGAGTAACGTTAGTTATAAATTAAAATGTTCATTATTGTATCGACTACATTAATGTTCTTAGCAATATGTTTCTTTTTTTAGTTATTTTACATTATTGTATCAACCAAACTTCACGATCGTAGTGTGGTTTGATTCTTACATTAATGTGAAAAGGTTAACAAAGGAACTTATTGCAAAGTAACTCACCTTTTATGACGGAAGAGGTTCAAATAAAAATATTTTAGCCACAAATACGAGGGGAAAAACATTTTGCAGGCTTTAGTGGGAAGAAAGACTAACGCTCTGAAAGAAGAAAAAAAGACACTGAATGTGAAATTCCGTAATGTTTGGAAATGGTAAAACGATTATTTGAAACAGTGATATCCTTCTGTATGTGCATTGTTTATTCATTCTTATTCTATCATGTGAAAAAAATAAAACGATGCAAGTATTTTCATTAAATTATATTTGTCTCTCACTTGTTCATCTTGCAACTTCAGTGGAAACAGTATTTATGGACATTTCAAACTTCCTGGTAACATATTTGGGTGTGTTCTGTGATTTACAAACTTGAAATTATGATGTCACACTGATCTTTCATCTATCTCCCGATTGTGTGGCATAAGCACGCCTATTAAATTCAATTTACAGTTAATGCACAGGTCCAAGCCCGTGTCATGAGTGATATATTAAGTGTTATAATTCACTGCCTTCTAGAGTCCAATGCCCATAATTAAACATAGTACATACGCTAAGCATACTAGCAATAGAAACATTTTATGTGAGAAAAATTGTTTAACAAGTTTTAAAAAGCAAGTAATTTTGATTTTAGAAAGTTTAATCAACTATTAAAAAAACTTTTTTTTAAACGTTCTTTATTATTTCTGACACTTTCAGTGCCCTATCAATAATTTCTATCCAAACTCAATTCCGATTCCAAGACAACAAGCGAAACTAGTATATTTAATCAAGCTCGCACGACAAAAAGAGAATAACCAGAAGTCCTAAAACATATGTTACGAAGCAAATACGAAATCCACTCCCAGTAAAACTCCGTCGTTCGAAAGGACGTGTCTAAACGGAACGCTCGCCAAGGGATGAAAGTGTGAAGGGATGGGGGGTGGGAGTGGAGGGTGGGGCAGAAGATGGAGCGGTGGGAGACAGCGAGGTCTCTGCGGTTCACTAAGCCCTTACGCTGCCGACTTACACATGCGCCCTACACCCTCTTCCCCCACCCCAGGGCCGGCCTACTCATTTCTTGTTAAGGGCCAAGATAAAAGTGGGGCGTTATTTTTAATTTGTTGTCGGAGCTTATTTAAAGCAGCTTACGTAGTCGCGGGTCGCCGGGGGATTTGGCTGCGGTGCCGACGGCCGCGCCGCCCTGCCTTCAGTTCTGCCAACTGTCCCGCGACGGCCCGAGCGTAACGAAGCGAGAGCGTGTGTCGGCTTGTAGGGAAGTTTCTGGAGCGTAGGACATGAAAATGACTTACATTTCGGAGAATAGGATTCGTGGAAACGAAAAATACTACTGAGATTACTGCGAAGCGGGAAAACGAGATGAGATTACACCGACTTTGTAGAACGAGCACATTTTAATTCATCTTCAAACGGCGATGTTTGAAGCAATCGAAAACGATATTACTTACCAATATTTTTAGTACAAATAGTCCGAGTCAGTACTCATTCAAAATCATTATCTGTTATTTTACGGAAACTCAATTGTGGAGCAAAACAAGTTTTTTTTCTTGGTTACATTTAAAAACAATTAGTCATTACTAAACGTAATATTCATTAAATCCGAGTTTATCTAACCAAACTGAACAAAGAATTAAGTAATTTCTTATACAATGTGGACTAATTTGTTTTCTCTGTGTATGATTAGTACAAAGAATGAATCTGTCGAGGAGAAAAAGTATGTGTTTTTAATACGCGTAATTAGTACAAAAATATTGTATAAATATAAAGAATACAAACTATCGTGAAGGTGCCTCACAGAAAAAAACAATAATTCTTAAAATTGCAACTTTTCGGATTTTATTTATATTTTCTCATGACAAATACAATTCGATTTATGTAGCGACCAACATTTTTCACCAGTCTCAGATCTTGCGAAGGTAAAGCAGGAAGAGTGCTGGACATGCAATTCATCTTGCCGGTTACGTGATTACATTTCCTGTTTGCTTGTACAATTATTCGATTGTATCGTATCTCATTAAACTAACCATTAAATTTACCCACCATTAGCACTGACGAAAAAAATGCACTCATGTTGCTTGAAATTATTTATCAATACACGTTCCGTACTTTCTTGTTTGCTGCTCTTTTTCCCCCACTATCCAAATTAATTACTTGATTAGTTATTCTCATGGTTGAAAATAGCTGCAATACAAAATTATTAACATATGTCAATATCATTTTTTAATATTCTATTGAGTTTATTGTACATATCCAGTTACTATTTATAGGGTCTTTATCTCATACTTGCTTGTTAGCTGCTAATTATCTTTTTACAATACAAGTCTATTACTATAATTTCCATTCGTAGCTGAAAATATATGCCATATAAAAATTATTAAACATGTCCAGACATTTCATAATAATATTATTCAACTGGATAACATACCAAGGTTCTCCCTATACAGTTCTCCCTATTCACATCTGTAGGTTCTATTATACATATTTACGACATTCCAACTTATCCCTCCTTTTTCTCACTCTTTTCCACTCTTATTTTCTCCTTCCTTTTTGCTTCCTATGTTCAATTTTAATGCTTTCCACATTCACTACGTCAATTACATTACAATCTTGAATTACGTTTACACTCACGGTTGTAATGTAATTCAAAAGCAACATTTCAGATCTGGCTAGAGAGAAAATGGAACTAAATAGTTGGAATAGACTGGGAGAGTCTGTGCCATTTTGTAGCAACACTAAATTTTATTTTTCCCGTTGCGTTTGGTTTGATTTAAGCCTACTAATAGCATAATTATTATTGCGGGCGTAATGATTGTCTGCATTCAAATCGCACTCTACTAGATTGGCGAATCTACATGAAACTTACTAGTGAACAAATAACTGAAGTTTTAAATGCATTTCTTTTCTTAATGAAATTTAATAGCTCTTCTGCTAATATATTTCCTATTTTTTGCAGGATTAGTTTTTAGATGACGAAAGAATTATTTGTGAAGATTATCTTTAAATGCATCAAAATTTTCATCAATTATCAATAAGGATTTAATTGTGGAATTTAATTGTAGAATCGTGGAATTCAATCGTGGAATTTCCCTAAAGCAACAAATAAAGCATACTTTTTCAGCGTAATTTGCATGTGAGTAACTTTTAATTTCCGATTCCTTCAACATTTTTATACTTGTGCACTTATACTGCCAAGATTTTTCTGAGGAATTTCTCAGCTAAAATGTCATCTATTTGTTTTTGAGGGTTTCAAAATTACGAAGTAATATTTTGAAAAAATACGGGAGTACTTGATTCCGGGATTGTCATTTACATCACGAACAAGGAACATACGTGAAGGGAAAAATAGTATAAATAAAAAGTATCAATGGCAAATAAACTTTGAAACAGATAAAGGAATAAAAAATGAAAATTAACTACAGTGGCAAAGAAAAAAGCGTCTATGAATTATCTCTGAGGTCAGAGACCGAAGTATTGGAGGAACTGAACAAACATATAACGTCACTTCACGCAGTTCACGCTGAAGTGCGAACCGTTCAAGGTTAAACGCTCTCAGAAATTACTTGTTCAGAAGAAACTTCATAAGTTCATAGAACCAAGAAATATTTGGTGTGGCCTCCGCATGCAAAAATCTTAGTAAATCTGGGGAGCGTCTTTTCGACCTACTGATATCGGGTAAGTATTCACATGATAAACCAAACTCGTGTGCTGTGACGGAAGATAAATCGCACGGATGGTGAGTTGGTGACGAAGTAAAGACTCAACACAACGATATCAGCTGTGCTATGAAGCAGGCTGCCTTATCAATGTCAGACGTAATTTAGTTTCTTGTTTAGGTTTCCCGTGTTCCAAGTTGATTTTCTCTTCGATTTGCATCATACGAGGACTTCCTGAGCAGGCTGACCTTGCCTTACACATTGCGTTGCCATATTAGGAGCGGGTGACTCGGAGGGGAAGACTGCGTGCAGCGCAACTCTGCTTTACTGCACCACGTGCATACTGGCAGACGGCCAACAGAGGAAGACAGTGAAGGCGGTGATCCGCCTTGTAGTGTGTCAGCACTGTATGGATCAACAAGACAGTGTTTCCAGGTATGATGCTACATTGATATGATGCTATCAGTGTTACAAATTATTGCACATTGAATGTGAATGGATTTGAGTTGCAAATTGAAAAATATTTAACATTGAAAACTACTACAAAATTTGCAATTTTAAAAAACACGGTCATCGAAAAAAGGAGTTGATTTATTTACAAAGTGTGTGTGAATAGTTGTGGGGACTTCTATGAATTAAATGTGTATGTGCATTGTGTAAATTAATCTGAAAAACTCTTGTAAATAAATTTGATTAGTGCATCAGGACAAAAGTAACTCGAGTGACAATAAATTCGTATTTCATATATCGATATGTCTAATAAGATAAAAGCAGTGTATGAAAATGAATCGTAGGGTAGGGGAAAATGGTCTGATAATGAAGTGTGAATTTAATGTATATATTTTAATACTTACATGCATGGATATTACCTTTGTATATAACAAAACATTGAAATGAAATCCTCAATTTCGTTCTTTTTCGAAATAGTATTTTTACAGCAATATTTTAATTGATGAGATTTAGTGATTTTAAATTTCAACACATTTTTTATGAATCAACTTCATCATTCCGGTTTGTTTATTATTTCTCTTAATTACTTTTATAGTCCTATTATAGCCACAAATTAAAACAGCAATTTAAATAATTGTGTATTTTTAATTTTTGAAATATTTTATCGTCTAATATTTGTTTTCTTTTCACAGATACAAAATCGAAAGAACAGAAACATAAGAAAAACGCCATTTCACCACATTCACTTCAAGATATCAACGAAGATAATTCTAGTTTTTTCAACATTTTGCAACTCGTTCACATAAAGGAAATGATACGATCTTTATATAGAATTCGATTTAGGTCGCCACGGAGAAGAGTCGTTTCATTTCACAATACAGAGAGGTACTTACTTTCTTCCTCTCATACTATGTTAATACAAACTCAAAGGAATAGGTATATAAGTGTTTCCTTCAGGAACATTGTGATTTAGTAAGTGTCCCGCAAACCACCCGCTGGTTGGAGAGTAAGCAGCTACTTTTGATGTAAATTCACAGATAACATATAGCCGCTGACCTGGAATTGTTAACACAAAAATTCAAAGATTTCCTATTTGTTACATCACTCACCATTAACGGTACATACAAATTCAAAATAATTACTCCGTATTCCTTATTTCTAACGACACATTAACTTTTATCAAAATACGAATTATTATAGTATTTACAATTTCAAAATTTTCACTGGTGGTGTTCATATTAGTGGTCATCAAGTTTTCATAGCAGTCATCAAGTTTCAAATAGGCAACTGGTGGTGTTCATAACATTAATTAGTCTGTGAACGCGTTTTCAGGACTTGTGCGACGGCGACAGCGGCGGCGGCGACAGGTGCAAGTAACGAGGAACAGGAAGCGCTAGAATCGTGGTCTGCGGCGCGGCCTTACACCGACATCCCTGGCCCGCGACCTCTGCCGCTTGTCGGAAACGCACTACGTTTTCTTCCCGGTGGTAAGCAAGTACAGTTAACCTTCGTTAGCACAAACTCGCTTGACAAGAATTTCGCCATAACACGAAGAAAATTTCTGTCCCGGCAAGACATTACGGTAATGCGGATATTTCTAATACTTGGGTAACACGATTTTTTATAACACGAAGTCCGATTATTTCGGCCCTTGGAATTCGTGTTAATGAGGGTTTACTGTAACAGTTCAACGGTTATATTGCCTTCGGGTTTTTGGCTTTGGTTGGTTGATGGCCTTAGCGTCAACTGCTAAGGCCATTAGTTTCATATGTGTAGTGTGTTTTTCCTTGGGAGGTGGAGGTGATCTTCGTCCGCTGGATGGCGAGATCCGGTGAAGAACTACGTCGACCTCCCGGGACGTCGTCCTACGTCGACCTCTCTAACCAGGAATCCAGTGGGGCATCGCTCCAGCCTGGACAAACGCGCGTGAACAAATTGGATCATAAACCGCACGTCTACCAAGCGTTTTTGTAAGTACATGTATAGTATGCGGTAAGGCCGTAGCCGCCTTCTCATTTGGCGGCAGGTGACTTGAGCGGGCTGGCGCCTGTGGAACTGCAGGAGACGCTCTTCTCCCGCTTCGGGCCGTTGGTACGCCTGTCCGGTCTTCCAGGGCGCGGCGACTTGCTTTTCCTGTTCGAACCCGAGGACGTCTGCAAGGTGAGCGCCCGGCGACCGGAAGCCTTTCTTTTATTGATTTATGTTGGTTGTATATAGTCCAGTTTAATTACAACTTTACGTAAATTTGAAATGCTTACGTCAGTGGTGTCAAGGTCTCCTACTGGTGGCAGTGGTCCGCCTCGCGGCACCGTGCCATGCCACGAGCTTTTCTGCGCCACTAGCGTCGGGAGAGGAAACGATTTGTGTCCCCGGCGTTTTACAATAGGGATGGCGTTGTCTCTTGCGGCGCGGTTATGAACTGTGTGGAGAGGCGATTTCGTCGTGGCACGCGTTCCACGGACTTCCGCTCATGGCATCGACCTTGACAACACTGGCTTACGTGCTAACTTGTCGTTAAATCTTACTTCTAACAATAAAATCTAACATAAGGTTGAAGATGCCCCATTGGGTCCTCTATTTAGGTTCGAATTCGGAGATGGTTTTTACGAATGTATTGTAGGGATATCTGCTTTTTATTCTGGTGTGGTTACGATTTTTTGCGAGTCTGAAGGTTGCAAGGGAATGGGTTTGGAATAAATAATGATAAAAGTTAGTGGCTAGGTGTGTGATGTGATGTTGTGACAGGAAGCCTAGCGAGCAACTGTGTCTAAATTCCACACTTCTCCATTTTGATTGATTGATTAATGATTCCGACCGCGTCAACGGCTGCCATTAGCTCCGTAAGTGTAGTGCAAATTTTCCTCGGGACGTAGCGGTTATCTTTCCCCGCTGACGGTGATATCTGGCGTCGACCTACCGTCCGCTAGTTGGATTTCCCCAATCAGGTATCACCCACCAGCCAGGACAAATTCTAAGCTCTCGTCTGACCTCCGGACGAGGGGCCGTCTGACCTCCGGATGTGTGGCCTTGTGATGTATGCAAGTGGGTGTGTATGTAAGAGTCGGGAAAGGACAAGGAGGACGAAGGAAATATTGTGCGCGCTCAGTGGCCCATTCCTTAGGGTATTGCTCCGGCATGCGTTTGGAATTCATCGGAGGAACCATACTTTCTCTGATCCTCACCAGGCGATTGCTGGAGCAATGTCGTAACAAACGGACCAAGGACCGTGCGCGATGTTCCTTTCCATTCCTTGTCATATAATATTTACTTACACACTACCACACAACCACACTACCACACAAGCCAGGGAGCTTAGAGCTTGTCCCGGCTAGGGCCCTACTGGTGGGAGATACCTGGTATTTATACTCTGAATTGTATTGTGCAGGTCTTTCGCACCGAGGGGCCTATGCCTATCCGAGATGCAGTGCCTGAAATATACTACTACCGCACCAAAGTACGACCGGAATACTTTGGGGAAGCAGGAGGAGCTCTCGTGGCGTAAGTATTAAGAAACTCATCGTTATGTTACTCGTAACAGTGTACTATGTTACTCGTACATATTATGCATTTATTTTTGTGCTATGCAGCTGATGAATTCTTTACACATTTTGTTCTTGATAAAAATGTCTCTTCATGAGCCTCGGTTTACTCATGAATAGATTATTTATCAATTGCACGTAAACAATTCATTATTACTTCGTTCTTGGCAATTTACACAACGATACTCATATCGTGTGAATAAAAATTCAATTCACAACTAAAAATTTTATTCCATAGCCAATGAAACTTATGGCTCCATTTTTAAACGTCTCTTTCACCAAACTATCATTAAAAAGATGAAAAATGCGTTCTAGATGATCAAATTTATATATTTTTTAAAACATGTTTGATTATGTTTACATTGAGAACATGGATAAAATATTGTACAGAAAGAGAAAATTGGTTTTATTCACAAGTGAACATTTCTTCCGCCTTCCTTGGGCTTCTATCATCGCCTCGAGTCTAAATTTTTTACTAGAGAATAAAATTTAATTATTTAAGTTTTACCGCAAATTACTATTGATTATCCCTCTTGAATCCTTTTTTAAAAAAATATTTTTAAATAAAACAAAATAACACGTTACTGTTAATATTATCTGGGCCTTCGCTTCTAACGTTTTCTATTTATTTTATAAATGAAAAAAATTGCATATTGTGAGTCCCAGCTTTTCATTTTCTTTTTCATACCACTTTTACAAACACTAATTTCAATTAACTGAGCACCCTCTGTTCAGATCAAATTTCCCTAGTCTTCAATAACAATTTACTTCTTTAACTGCAGATTGTTTACAGACAAGGTGAAGAATGGTACAACTTTCGCACAAAAGTGAACAAGTTGATGCTTCAACCAAAATCAGTGCAACGTTACGTAGAACCTGTCGATGAAGTGGCGGAAGATTTTCTTGAAATGTAAGTTTCAACTCATTTGGGATTTCGTTTGAATATTATTTAAATAGATCACTTTTCTCAATTTATATAACAAATATTTTTAATAACTTCATGTTTTTACGCTGGAGCACTCACAACCACTAATATTAAAGTTTATTTAATTCAAAACAACACAAAATAAATACAAAACGAAAAAAAATTCAGGGAATATGAAAGTAAATCACAAGTGTGCTGTATTAGAAAGCTCTTTTGTAAGTCACATGACGCGCTTCGCATAGATGGATTTTGAGTTGTTAAATGGTTAAAACATCAATACACCTGTACACGATTCACTGACTATGAATTCTAATATTAATGTTTATTTTAGAATAAATGAACTTCGAGACGAGAAAAAGGAGTTGCCGGACAATTTTCAGAACGAGCTTTTCAAATGGGGACTTGAAGGTAAATATAAAAGGTAGAATAAGTTTTGTAGTGTGATTAAAAGGATAAAGATTAAAGAACCCGTTGCTGGCCACCTTACTACAGACATTGCAATTTTTTCAACATTAACTAAGAAAATGATTTAATAAGACAGACACTTTTCATTCAAAACCTATAATTAAAAAGCTGTTGATTCTTAGTTCTAGTCAGGAGAAAGACGCTATGACTAACAACTAACATCACACTTCTCAAAGTAAATTTGAACGAATTTACAAATGATTAATGAAAAAAATTATATATAAAGTAAAAAACTAAAAAATCAAACTGACTGTTAACGTCGTAGTCGCTAGTTTTTTGACAATTTCTTCATATTTTGAAAACTCTCCCAAAGCCGGACACGTTTTCATGCATTTCTATCCACTGGGCGGTATTCCGCGAAGCCACATTTTGTCTCGCGAGAGAGCCATTTTCCAGCCCAAAAAGCGGAATTCCACCCAATCTGGCAACCCTGTTGATTTACACGTAAGCTTTCGCGGCTCGAGTCCATAATATCTTGGAGACGCCGCGTCGTTGACTGAGAGGCCGACGTTTCGCCTGTCACGTCGCAGGCTTCCATGTCGCAGGTTTAAATGACAGGCGAAACGTCGGCCTCTCAGCCAACGACGCGGCGTCTCCCGGACAGCCAAGATATCAACCCTGCTTATTTTTGTTATGGAATAGACCTTTATAAAGAGAGCGTAGGTCCCATTTTCGGTAAGCTCTCCGAATGTTCGACCACTGCCAAAGTTTGTGGTTGTGGCGAGAAAGTGGGTGCCATGGCGCAGGGGTGGTGGCGATCGCGTTGGACACGCGCCTGGGCTGCCTGGCGAGGGACGCGCCGCGGGACTCGGAGGCGCAGCGCATGATCGCCGCCGCGCAGCGCATCTTCGTCTCCATGAGCACCTTCCAGTTCATGCCCTGGCTGTGGCGCGTGGGCCGCGTCTCGCCCATCTGGAGGCAGTACATCAAGGACTTCGACCTCATGATGCAGTGAGTACGGCTGCCACTCAGGGTGATTGGTACGAAGCAGATTTCTATGATTTTGGGTATTTTGTCCGTTGTATTCGTCCTTCCAAAATATGGCTAATTTTAAATGGCGTGTTCTAAAATTAACTACAAGAAATGCCAATGTGATATATTTATATACTCATGTTGTGCAGGACAAGACGCTATGACTAAACATTAACATAATACTTCTCAAAGTAAAATTGAACGAATTGAATTATTATTAGAAATGAAATAGAGTAAAAAACTAAAAAAATCAAACTCACAGTCAACGTCGTGGTGTTGGTTTTTTGAAAATGTCTTCATACTTTGAAAACTCGCCAAAACCGGACAAGTTTTCATGCATAAGTGTTCATGCGTCACCGGGCAAAGCTAAGTGAAATTTTTTGACATTTGGTTGGAATTGGATGCTATGTAGACTAACATGTTAGTGTATATTTGTGCATATTTGGTCGATTTTTTCGTGTTGGCGCACATTCCTGTAAAAACAGCCGCATATTTTGCATATTTCTTTAAATTAGAGACTTATCCCTAAAACTTTTAATCTTTCATATAATCAGCTATTATTTGTGAGCATTCTTTCATTAGAAAGAGCTTGTCATAGTTTTTTTCTTTTCTATAAATGATAAAATACTTGTGTAAATGTAGGATGTTTTGTTTGATATCATATTTTTTAAATCAGGCGAATAAATCCAACAAGACTCATACAATGCACTTCACTAAGGTGAATATTTACTGTAATTATTTCTCCAACGGAGTTAGGTAGATAGTATTTTGTTTGCACAAAAACATATCTTATCATTCCAAGCATGCTTCTCCTGAATTTTATCAGGAAAGGTTTATATACGATATGAAATATTCTTAATATTATTGCATATTAAATAACATATTTTATAATTTTTGGGTAAGAAATGCATATTTTAATAGTATATTTCAAGCTTTTTAGGTATAAATCCTCTCCCTATTGATTAGTGTTAGTTAATATCGTTACTTTACGAGGCGAGACTCGGTCCATCAGGCCCGCTCGTCCGTCTGACCACGTAAATTTCGCTACGTTTTCTTTCACTATCTAGCGGAGAAAGAATGTATCAGCTGGACGACGAAATAGTCTATTTTGAATTTAGCCCAGAAAGGAAAGATCGCGCGCTGTCTGTGGTCCGTTTGTTAGGGTACAGCCCCGACATTCGCCTGGTGTTGAATGGAGAAACCACGGAAAACTACCGATCGGAGCACCGATCGCCGATCGCTAGAATTGTCCTCCACGCAACCATTGAATTCAGCTTAGCTATGGGGCTAGTGTCGAAAATCCAGCCATTGTTGGGCCTCGTACTCTAGAACCTCCTGGTCAGAGGCACCGCAGTAATATCATTGGATGCCCTCAGCCCACTAAGTCGGGGCTTCTCTTCAGGATGCATTTGCCATATTAGATTAGATTTATTATTAATTCTGCAATGAAGTATCATTACTTGGTGGCAGAATATTTAAATTACAAGAGAGTACTTGATTTAGGAAAAAAACAATAATTAAGAATAATGGTACATAATTTCACAGCGCAAACCTTACTCCAATTCATTTTACTCCACTTCACTTCAGTTCACTTCACTGCACTGCACTTCACAACACTTAACTGATATGCATCTCTTTCGCATTTCTTTCCCTCCACTACACAACACTGCACTGCACTGCACTGCACTGCACTACACGAATATAAATAATAATAATATTCGTGTAGTATGGGAGTAACGTTCTACATGCGATAGCAGTCCTGCCAATTAGCAGTTTCGGTTTGTACGACTCGTTCTTTGTCTTGAGACTACTCAATCAAATAAAACTTCAAGCTTGGTATAATTAACTCTGTTACCTTCAATATTAAATTCCGCGCGTTTTGACCCATCAGGCGGGGAAGGGGAGGAAGGTTTCGAAGAGCTGGAAAGGCTAAGTGCGCTAAAACATGTACTATAGCAGTCAACAAGCGCCTGGCAATCTCCCATTATTACTCAGTCACGGACAGACGCAAGTAACGGGTAAATAACTGAGATCGTTACTGGATTTGTGTTGGCGAACATGGGAGACAAAATTAGAATAGTTGGGTAGCAAACGCAATTCAGAACCGCTCGATGTATGCTACATCTGCCCCAAAATATTAGGTAATATACACAGAATGTAACTTCACTACAATAAAAAACCTGCCATACGTTGTTTCTAAAATAAATTATTTGATTGTACGTAAATGTTCCTTGTGCGGAACATTTTCTTAAAAATAAAAATGTTGTGCGCCATCCAACTGTGAGTAAATTCCTCTTGTGCACGACTTTTGTGAAACTTAAAATGTGCGCCATCCAAGTGTGAATAAAGTGCCTCTTGTTCAGGACGTTTTTGTAACCTGCAATTGTAAGTAAAAGCCCTCCACAGGACTCTTTGTGATACTTCGAAACTTGTATGCCATCCATTTGACTGAATTGTCCTTGCGTAGGCCCTTTCAGTGAAATTTAAAACGTGTGCCACCCAAGAGTGAGTGAGTGCCCTTCCACAGGACCGCGTGGAAGTACACGCGCAGGACGTTGGCCAACCTGGAGGCGCAGGGGGCCGAGGACGGGGGCCGCGAGCCCAGCGTGTTGGTACGCCTGCTCAAGGAGGAATCGCATGCAGTGGCCGCCGTCCTCGCCTCTGACATCCTCACCGGCGGAGCGGAGACGGTCAGTGATACATAACCAAATATATAAATAAATATTCAACAAAAAACAAACAAATTAATAAATAAATATTCCGATAGCTGAGATCGCTAAAGCAGTAGTGGCGTGGTGATCTCGGACAGAAGGATCGCAGGTTAGAGTCCCGCCTCGGGTATGGGTGTGTTTGCTTTCGTCTGTATGTGTGTGGTCCTTTCACCCTTCATTATCATCATTTCATCTTTCGTACCTCCAGGGCTAACAACCCTAGGGAATAAAAATCGGATCCAGCAAAATGCTGATCCCTCGATAAAAATTACGTGCACCTGCTACCGAGATAATGCTATTAAGCCCCGGTAAATGCAGGGAGCGTGCAGGCATGAGCAGGCCAAGCAGGCCTACTTGCGCGCGCAAAAAAAAGAAAGAAAATATCTATTACTGGCGAATCTCAGAACATTTTGCTTTCTCTTCTGCCTGACTACATCCAAAAATTTAATCTCTCTGCTTTACATTTTTCCACGATCGTATTAAGATGATTCGTGACGTGTCGCCAAGAGCGCATAAATTTTATTATTTACTAAAGGTAATAATACACGTGTCGTGACATCTATGAAAAACTACTTTTTATCATGGCGTGTTTAAAACGTTTCTCGTACTTGTTATCCATGCACAAAACAGGTATTTTTTTCATCCGAACTACAATATGAGAAAGGTCTTTAGTTCCCGACGTATTAAAAAGTATTATACGCAACATGTGCGTGAGGTGATTCTCTCACTCGTCTTTTGTCTCCCCCTCGCTTCGACCGGGAAACAAATTAGACTCGCACTCGAATCATCTGTTTCGCGTACCTGTTACGTAACTTACTATTTTCACCGTACAATGGCGAACAAAGATGGTGCTTTATTTCCGAAACCATGAAGACTGGTCATGAAACAAATAATGATTAATAAAGATGCAAATTTATGTGAGCGTAGAGAAATATTGTTCATAGATCATAAGTGAAATCATAGTTCCTCGCATGATCTCTCGATTATTGATTTTTTGCCTCGACCTATTGGAGTTTTTCAAAATAAAATAGCAATCCCTTTCGTGGAATAAAACAATGATTTCACGCACTGTTGACACATAGGCACCAATAAACGTAATAGACAAATATCTCTATTGATCTTGAACTTTATTTCGGGTCCCATATAAGAAATGCATACCGTCCACGCACAAGACACTGGTAGATAAAAACTGGAATTTTGTAGGGTATCATTTTTAAATAAAAATCATTTTAATTTCCTGAATCAATTTTTTCGCATATTTTGGAATTTATATTCAGTATTTTTGTTTTCTAAGACGTTGGTAAAGGTAATAAAAATGTTATGTAATTTTAATATTAGTACCCGACAATAGAATTCAAATTTGGAAAATCAAATTCTCTAATATTCATCAATTTATTAGATCCAATTCATCTTGAGTTCTGAATAATAGAAAATAGGAAATTTGTAAAACATGGAAATACCTTTTAATAAATTTACAATACCATAAATTCTTATTCTGAGGAGAGAGACCTTAGTGTAACTGTAATAGTATACGTCTACTGCAATCTCTGCCCAAATCTCCGAGAAATTTCTGGTGCGAGGTTTCTCCCGGTTGTCCCGTCTCACATTACTGTCATTCCACCATTTCTCAACCGCTATTACTGTTTTCATCTCGTCACGTGATCTTCTCCAATGAATGCCAAATATCTCGTCAAGCGAAAGACTTCTTAACCCAAATACATACATAAAAGTATAAATAAATCAAGAAATACATAAGTAAATCTTATTTTTTGTACTCACATACTGTGTCGTGCTGTTGGGTGTCAGGCAATACTTACCTGAAACAAAATACACATAAAGTGCTAACACATGTACTCATTAAACCATTAATATAAACAGTTCATGCACATCTCGAAATCAAGCAAAAATTACATACGAGAAAATGTGTTCACGTTAGTCGTAACAATATATTTTTTTACTTGAGATCGTTATCTTTCTCTGCTTTGTCTGAGAAAACCTTCCAAACTGAGTGCCTCACTAACCATGGAGAACACTCTGGATGGCCAGAGCACCCGTGTTACCGGACTCTCTCTTGACTCCCGTTTCCAGAAACGGCATTACCGGTGTGGGAATCGCCGAGAAATCATAAACGAGCAGACGTTTCCAATCCTACTCTTCCACGGCTTTTAAATGTTGGACCAAAGTCCTAACCCCGAGGGCTAAAACTGCATTTAGTGTAAATTATCTAGTCTATTCTAGACGAGCGGCATCTCTGTCATGGTGGATGACATCTCGGCCAATTCATTGTGGCCTTACTCAGAACTATATTGCTGTATACAGCAGTATAGCTGCCTGAGGAAGGCCACAATATGTTGGTTGAATCATCAGCCACCACGACCGAGACGCTGCTCGTTCGGAATAGCCTACAGACAAACTCCGGCCGTGGAAACCTGCGAAATCATGCATTTAGTGTGACTTACCACCAAATCCCAGAAACCACTTCATGTATTTCACTATTGTTTCCAACCCCAGAGGCTAGTG
Organism: Acheta domesticus; assembly: GCA_031308135.1. Classification (NCBI taxonomy): domain Eukaryota; kingdom Metazoa; phylum Arthropoda; class Insecta; order Orthoptera; family Gryllidae; genus Acheta; species Acheta domesticus. The sequence continues at coordinate 24,083,894 of JAHLJT010003656.1, read as the reverse complement.
TTTATTCCTTTCCCGCAGACGGCGAGGTCGATGGCGACGATGCTGACGAACCTGGCGCGCTACCCGCGCGAGCAGAGCGCTCTGGCGGAGGAATTGCGCCGCGAGCTGCCGGGCGCGCGGCCGCGCATCACTTCGCAGGTCCTGGCGCGTCTCCCTCGCCTGCGCGCCTTCCTCAGGGAGTCTATGAGGTCAGTCACCCCCCTCCAAAGTTTTAGGCTGCCTTCACACAGTCACTGCGTGGCGCCACCGAGAAGCGGCAGAAACTTTCACACGCAGCCACTGCCTATCGCTACTGACCGCGCGAGAGGAAGGGTGCCTTCACATGGAGCTACTCGGTGGCGCCACCGAGAAGCGGCAGAGCCCTTTACACGCAGCCACTACCTATCGCTACTGACCGCGAGAGAGGAAGGCTGCCTTCACACGGAGCCACTCGGTGGCGCCACCGAGAAGCGGCAGAGCCACTGCCACACACGCAGCCACACGCCACACACGCAGCCACTGCCTATCGCTACTGACCGCGCGAGAGGAAGGGTGCCTTCACATGGAGCTACTCGGTGGCGCCACCGAGAAGCGCAAAGCCCTTCACACAAAGCCACCACCGGCCACGGCTGATCGCGGGAGGTGGTCTGTCTTTACACGGAGCCCTCGGTGGTACCACCGAGAACTGGCAATACCCTTGCAGTGCAGGAAGCAGTCCCCCCCCCCAAAAAAAACGGTTTCGGCGCGTCTAGTGTGAAACCATTTACAACTGTGTTCTGTTGACGGTGTCGTGGACGTGCTTCTGCGTTGCTGATGGCGGGAGATCGGTTCTCGTGTAAACTTTTATTATTATTGTTATTATTATTATTATTATTATTATTATTATTATTATTTTTCCATTACATCACGACTAAAGATGTTATGAGTCGGCCGATTATAAAATCTACTCCAGGTTGCAACCAGCTACCTAAGGAGCAGATCCGGTGACTATCAGTGCCTCTACACTACTTTACGCAAAATGTGGGCTGTTCCAAATAAAGCAATTTCTTCCACTTCCCAGTCTTTTGAATTACCAGGGAGTTTAGACAAGTTCTAACTCAAATTTTGTGGAACAAATTCCAGATCTCCGATAACTATCGGGACGACCTGTGCTTTTACGCCCCACATTCGGCTGATCTCGATTTCCAAACTCTTGTATTTAAGACGTTTCTCTGCCTCCTTGGTAACAACGTTTTGATCGCAAGGTGCAGCAACATCGATAAGTAAACACGATTTTTTCTCCAAATCCCGGATAAATATATCCGGTTTGTTTGCCGCTATCGTGCGATCAGTTTGAATTTGTTGGTCGTACAATATCGTACACAATCCAACAGACGTCACCGGTTTTGACAATAGCTGAGACAATATGATCAATAGTTTCTACGTGTTCTTGACAAATGCGGCATTTATCATCTTAGAAAATTTTGAGAACCGCTCTATCATAATGTCGTGTTCTCAAGGCCTGATCTTGGGCAGCTATTACAAGTGCTTCCGATTCTGGCTTCATTCTTCCCTTTTTAAGCCACATAAATGATTGATCTTTATTGATCTGCACCTTGTCCATTCTTTTTAGATATTGTCCATGGATGGGTTTGTCGCTCCACGACTTTTTTAATATTTTTTGTGTCTCACATTTCCTGTTTAGTAGTAGCAGAAGTTTAGTGTCTGTGTTATTTGACGTGTCTTGCATAGTTTTCTTTGCAATGCTTTTTGCTACACTAACAATGCCTCTGTTTCCCATTATCGGCCAGATTTCATGACCTGCCTCATTAGTGGGTCATCTTGATGGCTGACTACATACTTTCCCATCCCGGTTATTGCATTGTGCCAGGAGGCTTCAATTTGTCTCAGGCCTCTTCCTCCTTCCTTACGTGACACATAAAGTCTATGTACATCAGCTCGGGGGTGGGCAACGTGATGCATTGTAAGCAGTTTTCTGGTTTTTCGATCCATGATGGGAATTTCCTGCTCAGTCCAGTCTACTAGTCCGAAACTGTATTCGGCTACAGGCACCGCCAAATTACCTATTGCTGATATTTTATTCCTTGAGTTTAGAGCGGACTGCAGGACAAGTCTCACTCTTCTATAATACTCCTTGCGAATTCTCTCTTTCATTGTGTCGTTTGAGATGGTCTCACATTCTTCAATGCCCAGATATTTGTAAATTTTACCTGGCTCAAGATCTTGAATCACAGTGTGTCTACCAACTTCAATGTTCTCTGATGTGGTCATTTTGCGTCTTTTTAAGTTAGCTTTTGCACACTTGTCAAGACCAAACTTCATGCAGATGTCATTGCTAAAATAATTGATGACAGACAGCATTTGGGAGAGAATCGCTTCATTCTTAGCAAACACTAAGATCATGCATGTAAAATAAATATGATACAGGCCTTTCGTCACCATGAAGCTTGTAACCAAAGTCAGTGTGCGACAGCTGTCTCGATAGAGGAATCAAACTAACTAAACTATTATTATTATTATTATTATTATTATTATTATTATTATTATTATTATTATTATTATTATTAGCCTATAACATCCCAAAAAAGGCAAAGGCCTCCTGCTTTAGCAGGGTTACATTGGTTGGTATTTGTAAAATCACTGAAGTAAATCATCAGGATCATCTAATAATATATCAGTACAAAGCGAAACAAATAGTCTCTATACGAAACTGTAGTAGTAAAATATTGTGTGAATATCTCCATTTAAAGAAACGCTTTGTTAGCAGACGCTCCACTTGGGAGCGCTGCTGAATGACACAGTGTGAAGGGGCCCTTAGGGAACTTGAAAGACACACTCTTCTTCTTGATAGGGTAATTATCTACAGCAGGACGTTTGAAGGAAAGCCATTCAACGCTATCGTTTTGAAGTTTAGCGTTTGATATCTTGTGTACGTTTTAACTTCAATTGTAATTGTTAGGTTAAGTTAGGAAAAGTTGGGTAATATTACGCCGTCCCAATTGAAATAGATGAATGAAATAGTGGTTTTTACACTCTTTTGAGTCATATTAACTATTAAGGCATTATAATTACTAACTAGATGAGATTCTATCATTAAATGAGAGATGAGAGGTTGTAAAGAAATAGCTACTTTTTGAATGCGCTTCTCTCACTATAAGCTCGCACTGACTCGCTCCTTCGTGCCTGACGAGGAAGCGACTACTTTAGATAGATCCATTGCAACTCACTTTTATACATGTAATGAGAATATGATGGCATATAAGCGTTCATTCTATTGATTTAAATAAATTAGTATTATTTAGAGCTACTACAAAGCTAATACTTCAAATATTGTTATTAAGAACAAGTGGTAAATTGCACAATATTTCTCATTTAAATTAAAAATCACGATATTTCAGTAGAACGCTCAAAAATCTGCTAAACAAAACCTCTTGGTGTTTTAAATACATATATGATACAATTAATTTTATCATCAGTTGATATGAATTTCTATTGAGAGATCAAGAAAACTTACTGTTTTACTATTTATTGACATAAAGGATTTTCAAAGAAATATGTACTTGCTTATTTCAGTTCGAATAAAAACTGCATTTCAACGGTATTTATTTCCTTTACTATTAATTTGTTTTTACGAAACCTACTTAAAAGATCTGATATTCTAATTTTTTTTATATCATATTTTTCATTCTTGTAAATAATATTAGTATGATCACCGACAAGAACGAACCTTCCGTTTATAACTGAAAAGGCCATATTGGTTATATTATACCGAAAGATGAAGAGAACCTAAAATCGAACCTTATAGAATCCCATGATTAATATACAATGGATAGGAAGTATATATTTATCGCATGGTGTTAACTGCGAACAGACGCAAAATGACTGCAAGTCACAGTCGAAACCTTATTACAACAGCCGTCGAGTCTCCGGTTCGTCTTTATGTGATATTGATCGTGATAATAATATCACGTAAGATCAAATAGATTGAAAATAAAAAAAAGTAGCTGGAAAGTACTCTAGAACTGTATTATTCATCTGGTTTTAGAACGAATCACTCTGGCGGCACGCTAAATAGAGAACCATCTGGATCCACTTCAGATAAGCGGCAGGCCCAAGGTCCTTGCTGCCAATGATCTGGTGACGAGACTTGTGAGGCATCTGGACGATATAGCGGGTTTGACTGATAACTGCAGATTCGAGGCCGTGTCCTACAGAAAATAACGAAAAGGTTGCGAACAAAAGAAACGTTGCAAGTGATAAGAAAACAATGCTTTCTTTTATGTCTCCACGGCATTATCTTCAAATTAGACCAGGTGTGCATTTCAACGAGAGCAAATAAAAAACTATAGTGTCTCCATGACCTGGAAACATTATCGTAAGTTTTATTATTGATTGCTGCCTTTTGTGGCAGCTATTGTTGGGACTAAACGAGTGTAAGAACTATAAGTCTGAGTTCACTACATTTAGCATTCAGAATAAGATTTTGATTGTAGTATGCACTACGAACCAAAGTTGTTTTTGTAAAGTCGAGTTTAGTTCTATCGTTATTTGCTAATTGTATCCTTACTTACCTGAAAATATTATATCGGGAGAGATATTTCCTAATGACATAATTACTGTCACTTCAAAGTGAAGGATTAGTTATTTGAATATGGAGGAGACCTATGAAAACAGATACGAGTAGATAGATAAATAGACTTGATCAACCTAGGAGATGCAGATATGGAAAAATGTTAGTAGTTTTTTAGTTAACTTTTGGGAGCGAAAATGAACTGAGCGTCATTAATGACAGAAATATTGCAAAAAGAAGATGATATAAATTTTCTCATTGCAATGGTTTTACATTTGTTTCTACCACAAAGTGTGATGTATTTCTCTTTTTCATCAATGGTTTGCATACAAATTCTTGTGGACATATTGTACCAAGAAGATGTTCTCGCCAAAAGTAAAGTACGTCTTCTACTTCTGTGATAACTGAAACGTTGAATTTGCTTCTTCAAAATTTTACCTACGTATACATTTCATTTTCACTACCTCTCCTTTCAAGATTTATTTTCTAATAAATGATCAGTGCGAAATGTAATGAGAAAAAAGATCAATGTGTATACACAACTGCATGATCTTTCACTTGTTACCGTGGTTCATAAGAAACGCAATCTAGAAACAGAATGATTGGCCAGGGATTGGATTACAAATTGGAATTCAGAAGATATAGAATCGATGTCATTCGTCGTCAAAATATTCAGAACTACAAATATTATGAAATGGTAGTAGAGAAACATTATTCTCCGGCAATAAATAAGAACGAATTATAAATCAAATATTACACGTACTTTGAGAATAGCTTAACCCTGAGGTGGGAATTTGTACCTGCAATTCACACACAGTTACTCGTTATCATTGGGTAAGCCAAGTCTTCACTCCCCTCCCTCTAGTATTTCAGTACACTTGTACTCTTCAAGGAGAGAGGGTCATTGCAGTTGGGGCGTGTGACCTTTTCATGTAAACTATTATTTTTTTAAAGTTGCGATGCCTCACAGGTAGATGTTCCCACGGTTGTATGTTTGATACCTCTTTTCAATCACGTTTTCCTAAAGATGCGTGATTTAAAATCTGCTTCTCAAGCAGATTTATTTATTCATATGCTTTCTGCATACTATTGAAACAATTTTGTAATAAGAATTTAACAGATTTTCATATTAATTACTTAAAAGATGTTGAATTTGGTTACGTATAGATAATCTGACGATTATCTTGCCAAAAGAGAAGAAAACCATTTTTGTCAATTTTTTGTGAACTGTTTTATTGTAATATTGCGAATTTTTTTAATAAAATTCACAATAAAAGTTTTGAATTAAGTCTTTTTAAGAAGAACATGTAGGAAAAACAAAACATTTTCGCAATTCCATGATTAAAAAATGAGTAATTGATAGGTTTTGAAAAGGTCTACCTCTGAGGTAGATGTTCCAGTGCAGGAAAAAAAAACATTTTCACACCAGAGAGTTAATTCGATTTTTATCCAATTCTGCACGAAATATAATGTTTCCTTCATTTCTCCTGAAGAAGGCTTGCTGTTGTTAGAAGCCAGTGCAAGCATTGCAGTGTCACAAATACTGAATATATATATATATATATATATATATATATATATATATACACACACCACACCTACTACTACGTTGCTGCGAAATCCCCAAACACGCACATCACAGAAAGTTCCACCTTCAGAGCAATCTCCTGGAGATTGGCGTTGCTAGTCGGGCCTGATATATTAAACGCAGCTCGTTACCTTCGATCAAGCAAAGAGTGCCAGAGAACCCTCACTGATTGACACTTTACGGAGTGGTCTCTTTAATGAACCGTTTTATCATCACGCAGTGCTGGCATTCTCGAGAGTTCTCTGAAGAAATGTGAATGTCAAAAGATCATCGCAATTTCCTAAGCCTGTTTAAATATTGTTTGATGCTCACGAGCAGCTGGATTAGATCTTCCAGTGGCGGGAATTATTGAACTCTCCCACCCCCTTTCCCACCACTCAAGAGAATACATATATGATGAAATAATGCAATAATGAAATGGTGCAAATAATGATGCAAATAAATGGTGCAAATAAATAATGCAATAATGAAATGGTAAAGGCGCCTATAATACACGAGACAACTGTTCATTTCAGGAGGTGTAGAGAACATTCGCCTTTCCTTACGAAGTGTGTGTAATTTTCACCAAAAACAAACTACCTAACAAATTTATACCAAATTCCAAGCATACTGTTGAACTCTAAATATATAAAACCTGACTGAAAACAAACCTTCATTAACATTTCGGGTTGGATGCAAAAGGCTTTTGGGACACCGACAAGAGAACATTTTCGGCACAAAAAGTTTGAATTTGTTATGTAAAAATAACTGCAACCATAGAATTGCACTTCATGAATAATACAAGAGAAGATCTACAAAGCATTGCTTCACAGAAGACCATCTTTTATAACTGTTTCTTGCAGAGCATTAGCCAACACCATCTGTTGATAAACTATACTTCGTTTTTGAGATGACATTATGTAAAATAAGTTTAAATATTCATAATTACAATGAGATATTTTTCTTTGTCAGTAATATTATAAAAATAGTGCATTGCATGTGATTCAAATAATACTAAGTACACTTTAAGGAAGTACTCGCTAAAAAGAAATTCAAATTGTATTCAAAGATGTTTTATGTGACTTCGCAGGTTAACGCCAACAGTACCATCGGTTCCCCGTACTACTTCACAAAACTTGGTGCTTTCTGGTTATCAAGTTCCTAAGGGAGTGAGTATATGAACACAATACTGTATTTAAAAAATACACAAACAGCATGACTTTTCTTTTTCTGATTTAGCAATGTAACTGCAAAAGTTCATCAACAGTAGGTTTGAACATACTCATATACACGAAGTAGCACATTGATATTCAATATAATTTATACAGCCTAAATAATGTAATTATTGAAATTTACATATCTTCAATTCCTCACTTTGTTTTATCTACATAGATCATTTTACGTTTCACGGAAACTCATATTTTCATGCCATCAGTCGGATGGTGATTTAAGGTAGGTGGTAACAATCATCTAACCTACGACCTATATTTTCTATTAATTCAAAAATTCATACAGGGTGGACCACCTAAGTTATTCACAGCAAATATCTTGAAAACAGTTCGAGGTATCGAGATGCTATTTGTGCCATATTGTTGCAGATGATGGGGCAAATAACATATTTCGTTTTCTTGTCTGTAACGTTTGTAACTTTAGAGATATTGACAAAACTTTGTTTTTTTTAAAAGGAAGTGTATATTTTCTAAATATCATCATTCTAAATATCATTCTAAACATCATTCTAAATATCTTTCAAAATGCAATACAATGACATAAATATTGTTTATATTCGAAAAGTATTTGTTGCAAAAACAGTGCAATTAGAACTTGGTAAATGCCATGCTGCAGGGCGCAAGGACAGCTGACCTTGCTGATATCGTATAATTGAGTCGATGCTCCTTGTTGGAAAACGAGAATGTTCATCGATTACGAGACTTCCTATGCTCTCACTGGTATTTGTCCCATCATCTGCAACAATATGGCGCAAATATCATCTCCATAGTTTAAATTTTCAAGATATTTGCTGTGGACAACTTAGGTGCTCCGAATAGTTCATACGGATAAACATATACAACAAAAAATTACCCAAATAGGAAACTATCGAAATTCGTTAGTTTGATTAAGAATAGGACACATAACGCAATTTTTGTTAAGCTAAATTCATTAAAATTATATAAATAATATTTACACACAAATAAATGCTGAATGGCGCGTTTCCAATAATAATCGGCGTGAACCGTGCGGGTTGCTTGCAGTCGGAGATCCTGGCTTGCCAGCTGGTGATGAGTCGCCAGGACAGCCACGTGCCCCGGGCCAAGGAGTTCCTGCCGGAGCGCTGGCTCAAGGGCGAGAGCCACGAGTCGAAGGGCCACCCCTTCGCGTCGCTGCCCTTCGGCTTCGGCCCGCGCATGTGCATCGGGCGGCGCTTCGCGGAGCTCGAGCTGCAAGTGCTCACGGCCAAGGTGAGAGCAACATTGTCCCACCCGGATGGCCGAGGTTGTTAAATGGCGTGTACGGATTCAGCGCTTCGGGGCGAAAGGTGGTGGGTTCGAATCCTGCGCAGGAGTTTTAAATCTTTGAACCCTTTCCTCAAAGCTTGAGAAAATTTAAAAATAAATTAGATTCCTAGCTATTTATCTATATTTAGGTCATTGTGTTACTGTTAAGTTTCTACTGTTAAATAAGTAGAATTTCCTATTAACTAATTTGTCTAATTGTTATAATTAATAGTAGTTGTAGTAGTATTGTCATTATAATTATTATTATTTTATTTATATTCGTGTAGTGCAGTACAGTGCAGTGTTGTGTAGTGGAGGGAAAGTAATGCGAAAGAAATGCATAACAGTTAAGTGTTGTGAAGTGCAGTGCAGTGAAGTGAAGTGGAGTAAAATGAATTGGAGTAAGGTTTGCGCTGTGAAATTACGTACTATTATTCTTAATTATTGATTTTTTTCTAAATTAACTACTCTCTTGTAATTGAAATATTCTGCCACCAAGTAATGATACTTAATTGCAGAATTAATAATATATCTAATCTAATATAAACATAGTGTATGTAGAGGACATCCAGGGAGAGATAGTGTTGGTTCCGGGGTCGTCAACTAATATGACGGTTGTGGCGTCGTGACAACGCTTTCAAGCGGGCGGCATGCCTAAACCAGAAGCTATAGTGGAAGGGCGTACCTGAGATAAAAGTAAAGAGACGCGCAAAGGTGGCTGCACCAGGAAGAAAACCACGCAAACACAGCTGTAACATGAAGGTTAGTGACGAGTCTGGGACGATTGTGCAAGTCCCCTGGAATTGGCTAGCCATCGAGCCTGGGGACGCCGACAGCATGACGCCGGATGGTGGAGACGTGTGTGTATATACAGGCGTGCGCCGTCAGCGCTCGCGGAGATTCGTAGACCTTCGTTGTTAGCCGAAGGACTGAGCGGGATCTCCAGTGCACTCAAGCATGTGGTTTCCGGGTCGGAGACCGGTTGGGCGCCAGGCCATGTAGGTACGTTGGTTACCGGGGTCCGATAGCATCGTATGAAGCGTTGTTACCTGCTTTAGGGCAGTGGCACTGGACTGTTGGCCTAGGGACGGTCGGAGTGGATTCGCGTTCTGTCGAATCCCCGTGCCAATGAATACAGTCGTTAATTAGCGAATATTTAAAAAATGGCATCGAAGTTCGGACCAAAACGATAGAACTTCCAAGTGGGTGGAACAAATTTAAATGAACTTCAATTATTCGCACGAATGACAATTGAATAGCCATTTGACATGGGCGTAGATAAACCTGTTTTAATAGCTTATGAACGAAACGCCGTGTGAAGGACTTTTGAACAATCCCAAAGTATACCAGGACATATCAATAGATGAAATGAATGCTGAGGGTTTCTGCCAAACATTAAGCTAACACAATAATTAGACGTTTCTTCTACAAGCGTCTCACATGCAATATCAGACTTATCTCGTATTAATCGCAGACCTCAGAAATCAGTTTTAATCGGTTCATTTATATTACATTTTGCTTATAACGATTTGAAGATGAATGTCCGATGCAGTCGAATTCAATTTGGCCCCCCACCGTTCGGCAGAAGCCGTTCGCCCCCAAACGTTTTCTTTGTCCGATGATAAATTCACTGAACCATGAGTACCCGTACAAGGATCTTCTTGCGATTTTGATTGTTTCGGTGGAAGATTTAAGCTGTTAAATTGAGGGACCGGTTGCTCAAATTGGTCGTTTTCGTTTTAACTCCTATCATTTCGAGCCAGGATCCGAAGCAGTTCCTCAAACAACCAGGCACAGGCGCCCATGATCGATCTTTCCCCGTCGACATCAGTCCTGCTGCCCGCTTTCCCAACAGTTGGCATCGGCTACGCGGTGATTCCTCATCCTCATCTAGTCCATGTCCTGATATCGCAATAAATTTGGCAGTTCTGTGAGAACGAGAATGTTAGGACCAACACTGAAATTGGTTGTAGAGACAAGCATTATAAAAAGAGCGAGAGAGAAAAAGAGAGGAGGCAGGAAGCGAGAGCGAGCGAGGGAGAGAGAACGAAAAAGAGAAAGAGAGAGAGGGAGAGAAAGAGAAAGAAAGAACGAAGGGTTCGTGGATCGTTAGAATAAGTGCATTGTAGGTCAGAGCATGACCTACATTCTTTGAAAGCATTCTTCCTTTGCGTAGAGTCACCATTGTGTGAAGATTTCTTCTCTATTACGCGGCTTCTCGAGCTAATTACCTTAATGATTGTTGCAGCTCGTCCATCGTTACATCGTGGAGTACCACTACGGAGAAATGCCGTTCGATGGAGCAACAACGTACGGTCCTTCAGCGCCTTTGAAGTTTCGCCTTATAGAGCGAGACCTATGAGAATGATTTCCCAAGGTGATTTTGATTGGAAAAACCAATGAATTGCTTGCAAAGCCTCACTGTTGACTGTGATTTTTACTTGCATATTTTCATAATTTATTGGTTTCAACATTTAGCTACATTTCTTCTATTCGATCATATTTCAATATACTTTCACATATTTCCAATGCTTCTGTACCAATTGTCCGGAAACCACAATAAAGAAACACAGTTGCAAAATAGGTTTCTTTTGATCTCTACTACATTTTTGCATTTGATCTCGTTATTTCTATTGAAGGTTCTGTGAAAATGTTCACAGTGTAATGTAAAAGATTTCATTAATCATCGCGGATTTATGCAATTCAGACATCAAATAATGAATACACGCAATCTTTCATTGAGCCATCTATGTAAACTTCCAGTACTAATTTCAAGTGATTTTATGCCACTGGCATTAACAATATTGTTGTCTGATACACTTTGAAAACACAGTACCATTAAGTAAAACTTCAATTTCACGCGAATATTAATTGTATTTTCCACTTAAGCTGACAGAAAACATCAAAAGCGAAAACATTAGAGATGTAAAGCTTATTCATTGAGTGTATTAATTAATTTCAGCTGAGAGTATCTCCGGATTAAACACCTATGCTTTTTTAATGAAAAGATTTTTTTGGTGTCTATTCGAGGAAAAATTCTTCTTTCTGTGGGTATATACACATTACAATTACTTCTCTAAGACAATCATACACATGTACAATAAAGTAGCCAAAAAGGCTATTCCCCCAGTACATACGAGTGTAAGTATTTTTAATGGCCTCTTAAGTGTATGAACAGACTCTTATAATGTGTATGTCAGTATTGATAAGTTGGCAACACAAACAGTAATCATAGGCAGTGTAATAGTGTAAAAATATGTTAAATATAAATTGTAGAGGTTCCAATACATTTAAGAATTTTTGAACTTGTGTTAACCCACAAGTCAGATTTTGGAGTTATGGACATGATGTACGTGCTGTTTATAATAATTTGAACTTCAATTACATTTTTCTTTTACTTTTTATGTATATGGCTTTTATATTTTGAACAGAAAAAATAAATATTATTTCAATTCTGTTTACCTAAATTTTGTATTGTTATTTAGTTGTCAAAAGAAATTCATATGACTTTGTGCAGATTTTTCGTTGTGGTAATGATGTAAAAACGAACCTTATCAACAGCCACGAGAACAAAAATCTTAATGCGCATTTGTACACACCATCTTTAATACAGAGGGGACGAACGTTTTTGAAACTATTAATAGTCAAATAGTTGCTCTTTAAATAAAGTTTTATTTCACATTCTATATTTATAAATAAATATGTGCGTGTTTGTCTATATGTGCACAAAAGCTCATAGTTTAAGAACACATCAAATAAAGTCAAAAACATTCGAACAATAATGTGTATATTCGTCACATAGCAATGAACTTGCCCAGTAAGAATGTTGTGATTTTTTTAATTTTTATAATTTCCACAACATTAGCACGAACAAATTTTAAATTAATTATTTAAATAAGAAATAAAGTTGTGTTAATGTTTTTTCCTGTGTGTCTAACGTACGACTGGCATTTCTTTCATTATTGCGCCAGTAAAAGTGCATCTTCATATTTTTTCTGACAGAATGTGGTGATGCTATTGTAAGAATCCTTGCCTTCTAGAAGAACGACGCATTGGCATACTACTAAATTAACACTTTCGCTTAGGAACAGTTTATCCTTTCGTAAATTATAAGACAGCATGGATAGTTATTGCCCGTTAAATATACGTTTCCACCAGTAATTTGGTAATACTCCAGTTAAATAAATGTTTTGTTGACCACTTCTAAAATTAGAAGCCTTAATTGGCTTCCGAGGTTAGAGAGCAAAGTGAATAAATTGCATGCCCCGGCGTTACTTCCTATTTCTGCAGCTATGGGGCACTTGTTACCAACATTTTGTTTTGAACAAATGAGGTCTTATATTTTCCTTGGAATAAAAGTGGAAGAATGGGAGGTGCGCGAAATTAAAACAAAAAAATACTAAGCAAAAATTGATTTATGTATTAAAAATAATGTTTTAATAGTATTTTTAATATGTTCAACAAATAAAAATAAAATTTACAATGTTCAGATTTCCAGAAAATGTTTCACGCACAATTAATGTACCTCACAAGTTTTGGCATTTTCCATATAATTCTCTAATACTCGTCCATCCATTCATTTTCCTCTAGTAGCTATGTGCGCCTTTTCACTTAATTTGTCATATTATCTGAAGGAAGCTGCAGTTAAATATTGCGGTGGAAAAAAATTGCTAAATGACAAAAAATTGTTCCATGTGCTTTCACGTATTACACGCACTACATTTCCTTATCTTTAACGGAAAGCTTTGAAAAAGCTAATGTTAATAAAACCATCATTTGTGAGTAACTATTCACAGCAAGAACATTGTCTATACAACATATTGTGAGCAATCTGCATCTAGCAATCTTTCAAAAATAACAAAGTAGACGAATTATGCCTATCCACACCGACAAGCTGGCCAAAGGAGAGAAAATTTTTCCAACAGCATTTTCAGGAAAAGAGGAAAGAAAAAATATTTGATTTTTAATATTTACGTTATTGATGTCTTTATTTACCAGTAAATAAATCCCCACACTCACTATTACAGCTCAGTATGTTAAAACTTCGAGTTTTGTAACAAGTCAACAAGTTTTATAAGTCGTTAAGAGGAATCTAAAATCTTCTTTTATTCCAATAATACCGCAAGAAACTATTTCTGCAGATATTACTGCACAATTTTTATTCAACTGTGTTTAAATATTGAGAAATTATTTTTCCGTTAGCGACAACTAACATCCTGTTTCCACCTTTCGCTAACCAAACTTTGGAGACCACAATGAGAAAATCACCTTCGACTATTTGTGTGTGGAGTGAAGAATACGCCAACTTTTGCTGAAGGTGGGAACAGAATATCATTACTCACCGCCCAGGAAAAAGCAGTCTGCACGCAGTTCCAAAAGCCCAGGATAATGTTTCTTTTGGTTATTGATTTGGATATGATGGAGAGAATATCGGAATCAACCAACATCAAATGGATTTAGAGAAGAATAAAAAGGATCTCAGCACGTATAAGACTGACAAAGAGGAAATGAAGGCAGTAATTGTGCTACGTATTTTGGCTGAGTCTGTGAAATCAGGGCACCAAAGTCTTACTGAATTGTGGAATGTGGATAATATGGGTATTGAAATTTTCCATTGTACTTTGAATTTGAAAAGATTTCAATTTTTGCTACGAAACATGGGCTTAAATGTGACAACACCCGCAGACCGATAGAAAAAGTAACTCCAAATATTAGATGCTTTCCTGACGAATTCTCAGAATTGTTTGGGAACTAAATTCTTAATTAATTGTTTAATTGCATGCAAAACGCTGTTAATAATATAAGAAGAATATTATATTAATTTAATTTTTAATAATTTAGCATATATCATGAAAAGAGGGGGTCTGGAGACACCCCATGTTACCACTTTTGTTTCAAAAAGCCACGTTACCACTGCCGGGTTAAGGGAGTTCGCATATTGTGTAATAAAAGTAATTGCCAAATAGACAATTCAATTTTTCGCAAAGGCTAGAAAGAAACATGCTCCTCTGGTATTAATAATATATGTGGATTTGTGAAATTTCGTATTGTAACTTCATCGTCCAAAATATAATTGAATAACACCTCTAAGGATTATAAAGCCTTGCAGCGAAACTTAATGTACAGAAGGCCTTATGCCTGTAAAGGACTTCAAAATAATAAACAAAAATATAAATTGAAAATGTCATTTCCACGATTCATTTGATTTGAAAGTTGATACTCGTAGAAACGTGACCTGTATGTTTTGCAACGAAAACATCAACAGATCCATGCCGCAATGTTCATTTAGCAATAAATTAAGGTGATTATACCACGTAATTCTGTTTTATCAAATATGAAACGGACACACGTCAATTATTAGTTTCAAAACATTAACTTAATTTTAGCGTTGACGGTTCATTACACAAGCTCCAGAGCAGACGTTAATTGTTATTTTTGCTAATGAAATTAACAAGAACTTATTTAATGAAAAACAACATTCGTGGAACTTGACAAAAAGAGAAGCAATTTTCAGAGACAGGTGCCATTTCCAAACGTTCAGTCTCAAAAATTTCGTTCACAAAAGAGCATTTGTGAGACTGCATAAAGACAAACACAAGCTCTTCAAAGTCTGTGAGAGAGAGTCTTGGGGCTCTGACGTGAGAGCGCAATAGTGGTGGGGTTTAGAAGAGAGAAGTAGGGCTTAGAGGAGCGGAGAGTCAAAGAAGTCAGCAGAGTAACTGAGGTTGCGCGGAAAAAATGGGATAAGAGCAGAGATCCAGCAAAAGAATCACGCAAAAACGTATTCTTAAGGCGAGAAAAATAAATTTATGGTCGTGATGTTGACCTTGTACTTTAGTAAAATACAGGATCGTGTGAGAGGAGATCAACAAAATATCTTTTGCCAATGTTTCGGAGATTTATTTCACCTTCTTTAGGTCTATAAGATGAATGATAAGTTATGCAGTATTGATAAAAGAGAAAAAAAACAATACTTGTGTAGTATTTTAGTGCATAAATGAAATTCTAGCAATCCACAATTCTGTTATATCAAACACTGAGTGACACAGGTACGCTCCAACAATACAACGGATAGGATATTCATTATTCATAGAAAGGCTGTTTTTATAAATACGTTGAACGTATTAGCAGGGTTTATAAATACTTAGAAACACAATTTTCAATATGGCAGATTACTTGTGACGCTATTTTCCAGAATTAATGCTTTTGTAATTAGAAACTTGTAGTTATTTCAATGAATTTAAAGAATTGATCAGTACTTAACCAAGAGCGATTCTCTAATAAAATTTTTAGAATTTAACAAAGGAAACGCTCATTTTCTTACTCAATAATTCGTGCGAAACGCACTCTTCAATTTTTAAAATTTAATTTCTTATACCTGAAATATTTTCTTTATTCAATACAATATGAAGAAATGTAGTCTATTTCTTATTCTACCAAAACAATAACAAGTTCATGACAACTATTTGATTTGCTAACGTGCATCTCCCAGATCCGTCGCGCAGTCGGTTGAAAAGTGAAAAATAACGTAAAGAAATTTGAAGCCAATGTATGATAAACAAGGTAGTGTAAAAAAACGGACCTGAATTGTCGCAGCGAGCACAATTTTCGATCAACTGCGACCCGATACTACGAGGAGGCAGGTTCGCAGCAATCTACGAGCAGAATCGCGAACTCGAAGCGGCAAGGAAACAGCGCTCAACAGCAAGAAAGCGACGCCAGGGACCCAAGACACACCCTGCGGGCGAAGGGGAGGGGGTTATTTAAGTAGCAGACGTTTAACGAAGGAAACATTTTCCTTCGCTTTGACAAGCGCCCCGAGATTTAACTGGAGTTTCGCGTTCTTTTGTTTGCCGCCGTCGCCACCGCCACCGCCGCCTCCGTTCCTGGAACGAAGCGGCGACGGGGATGGATACGGGGTTAGGGGCGAGGCAGGAAGAAAGAATGGGGACGGAAATGGGTAGGGAAGCGATGGTGGAGACGACGATGAGAGGAGAAGTGACGCGATGGGACAGGTAGGAGACAAAACGGGAAGGGAACGAGGTGGGAAAGGGACTGTGGCGGAGCGTGACATGAGCGGTTGGAGATGGGTTGGGACGTGCCGGGGACGGGGACGGAACGCGAAAGGGGCGGGCATGGGACGGGACATGGATGGGGACGTGAATGATACGGAACGGGACGGGTCGGGGACGGTGACGTGACGGGAGGAGGACAAAGACGGGACGGGATAGAAACAAGACGGAGACGTAAAGAGTCCGGGAGAAAGGGTGGGTTCGGGGGCGGGAGAAAGGACAGAGGCAGAAACGAGGACAGGTACACAAGGCAATGGGGGAGGAAGCGCGGTGAGGCGGAGACGAGGAGGACAAGTAGGTGGCGAGAGTAGAGGCAGGGGCGGAGGCTGCGTGAGCAGTGGAGAGGGGGCGGGATGAGGAGCCGGTGGCCGGGAGAGGGAGCGAGCTGACGGTCTGAAGGTGAGGACAGCAAAGGGGGAAAGGACCTGGGTGAAAGGGTAGGTGTGAGCGGGGATGAGAACAAAGCCGGGGGCAGAGGAAGGGCGGAGGTGGGAGCGCGGGTGGAGAAGGGCCGGGGGCGGCGCCGCTGGTCCAGAAATATCAAAGCCTCCTGCGAACAAAGGCGCGCCAGCCCCGCCGGCGCAGCGCGCGACGCGGGCAATTGTTGAGGCGCCGGGGCTAATGACCAGGGCCTCCTGAAAAGAACGCGTGCGGAGGCAGGGGTAGAGCAGGGGGCCGGGCCCAAGAGCGCTGGGGCGATGTATGGAAGAGTACGCGTTTCGATTAGACGCAACGGTGGTGATGTAGAAACACGCAGGATATATGGTAGTTAACTCGTGTTAATGTAATCGTTGCAAGGGGTGAAGTAAATGAATGGGAAGTGTGAACGTGAAAGGACTTGAGTGAATGGAAAAACGTTTACAATAGACGCAACGGGTAACTCAGGTTGGATAACTCGTGTTGTTTACAGTTGACGAAGCCATGAAGAAGCGTGTTTTCGTTGTATTCGTTGATGAAAGGCGAGAATTGTAACAGATGGTATTTACGAGAAAAAAAAAGAACCCCGGAAATGTTGTGCAACTGTGCATTTTCGAGCAAGATGAGTAGCTGTGACAAAATGATGCGTAGAAAAACTGCTGATTGCTAATTACAGTGCAATTACGGGAGGGAGAGGGCAACGAGAATAGGAAGAACGAACTTAGGAACTTGGTCGGTCCCCAATTTACATATGGGTTGCATTCTTTTCTTTCTGGCCCCCGATTTACGTGCATACGCCGTCATTTGATGGTGGATGAGGAACTGCGCCACATTACGAGAAATAACGAACACTAGTCAATAGTTTTAAAATTTTAATGTCTCTTAAATTTACTTTTTACAATTCTGGACCAAAAGCACAATTTTTGAAAAATACCCAATAAGGGCCAAACGTTAAGCAAAATATAAATTACTGAAAAGTAATATTTACGCGTCTGTTTTCGAAAAAAGTCAAAAAAAGAATAATATGCTTTAGACCTATGGGGCTAATAGCCAATGATTAACAAATTATTTGGTTATTCACGGTGATAATCCGGGAGAGGTGACTAAGTGCATCAACTGATGTCACTACAGTGTCTCTAACCGGGACGTACCAGGTTCGAGTCCCGACGGTGGTAGGCTTTTCGACAGTAGCTCGTCAGCTAGGTCGAATTCAGCCATCTGGAGGAAGTAAGTCGCTGTCTAGCTGCTGGCTTCTCTGATTGGTAGTTTTCTGTGCTTTCTCTGATCGACACCAGGCGAATGCCGGGGCGGCACCCTAGCAAAGGGGCCACGGATCGCATGCGATCTTTCCTTCCTCTTTGCCCTATCCTCAGCCCTTACACACACTAACATGCACTACAGTACCACACGTGCCGGGAGACCTGTCGGGGGCTTACAGCTTGTCCTGGCCGGGGCGGTTCCCCGTTGGTGGGAGATACCTGATTAGCTAGATTAGAGATACTCCGCTAATCGACGTAGGTTGGCGCCGGATTTCGCCATCCAGCGGGATGGCGAGATTGCTGGAAAATCACCGCCACCCCTCCGATGAAAAACATGCACTACACTTACGGGATTGATGACCTGAGAACTTGTCGCGTCCGCAATAATTAACAATCAATAAATTAAAGAGTCAATTAGTTAATCACAACAATAACCAATGTGGCGGAGGACGTGACTGAGAGTTGAAGTAAGATCTGGTTCATTATTTTGAGAATGCAGGTCAGGGACGGTGCGAGGAGCGGAGAGCGTTGGCAGGTGACGATGGAAGTGAAGTGAAGTGAAGCAAGGAGAGGGCCTGGAGAGACGAAAGAAGCAAGTGACATAAGGAGATCGGCAAGTGAAGACAATAAGGGCGGAGGTGTGGGTGACAACGCGGGAAGATAGGCTGGGTGGAGGGGAGAGAACAGGAAGAACAGGAGAGAGGAGGAACGAGAAGGACGCTGAAGGAAGTGTGCGGACAGAGAGCTGGGTAATGGGAGTGGGAGAGAACGAGAGCGGAAGGGAGAGAAGTGAGCATGGTAGATAGGACGGAGAGGAGGGAAGGGATGGCAAGACTGAACGATCGGGGAAAGGAGGAAGGTGAGACGAGGCGTAGCACAGCGGCGCGGGGTGACTAGAGGCGAGGCGGGACAGGTAAAGAAGATTGGGGCAGGGAGGAAAAGGTCGGGACGGGATGGATTGCGTGGGACAGGACGGTGATGGCGCAGATTGGACGGAATTCAACGGGTTTGGACGGGGTTGGACGAGGTTGGACGGTGTTGGACGGAGTTGGACAGGGTTGAACGGGATTGGATGGGGTTGGACGGTGTTGGACGGAGTTGGACAGGGTTGAACGGGATTGGATGGGGTTGGACGGTGTTGGACGGAGTTGGACAGGGTTGAACGGGATTGGATGGGGTTGGACGGTGTTGGACAGGGTTGGACGGGATTGGATGGGGTTGGACGGGGTTGGATGGAGTTGGACGGGGTTGGATGGAGTTGGACGGGGTTGGACGGGGTTGGACGGGATGGGACTAGTTGTGAGGGTTGGGATGTTTTGGGATGGGGAATTGTAGGCGTGGCGAGGGAAGTTGGGATGACGAGGTACGGGACGAAAGAAGATAGATGAAGGCTATTGCGGGCGGTGCGAGTTGGAACGAAGTGATTTGGGGTGGGACGAAGTGAGACAGTGACGGTGGGATGGATGGGATAGTGTGAGTCATGAGAAGGCTGGACGAAGCAGGGAGGACAAGGATGAGGCGGAGTGGTGGGGCGTGGAGTGCTACGGAAAGCAGAGTGACTGGCGAAATCGTTTGGGTCGGGAAGGAGCAGGGCGGGTCGAAAACAGAACGAGGCGCGGAGGGTGGGTTGGGACAGGGCCAGGGAAGATAGGACGGAGTGGAAGGGAAGGGGCGTGACAGGTGCGGGAGCGACGAAGGGCGCGTAAGAGCCCCAAAAGGGAAGGGCCCGCTCGTCAACTGAAAGGGCGCAGGGCGCAGCCACCGCGTCCTCACTTCAAGAGGCGTCACAGATCCCTCTCCAGGAGACGTGTTGAGCAAACGCCGCCCCTCCCCTCCCACTCCCCGACGCGGCTCTCATTCGTTAAGCCGAATAGCTGGATTCACCATTTCGCTTAATTTGGTTCTTTCTAGATCCTGCTGCTTAAAAGAGAACTTAAATTACAGCGCAAAAATTGTCTTCTTTTATCTCAGCTTCTTCTATGGCTCCCGTTTACGAGACTCTTTCCAAATTGTACATATTTATCAAATGGCCAATTTGCCTTCTTCTCGAATCGTAGTTTTTTGTTCATTAATTAAGCTGATGGTATTTTTAACATTCTT
Source organism: Acheta domesticus (assembly GCA_031308135.1). Classification (NCBI taxonomy): domain Eukaryota; kingdom Metazoa; phylum Arthropoda; class Insecta; order Orthoptera; family Gryllidae; genus Acheta; species Acheta domesticus. The sequence continues at coordinate 24,063,435 of JAHLJT010003656.1, read as the reverse complement.
ACTAGTCAGTCGTATATCAACAGCATTTGCCGTCATCTGTATGGGAGCAAAAATGTGCAAAGAGAGCGGTGCTCATCTTTACGCTGCTTTCACATTTCTCTGTGTGAATGGAACTGGACGGTCGGGTTGCGCATTATTGCAATAATTATTTCCACATGTGCACAAAGGTTGTATTTTATGTTCGCCCTCGTAATGCGAAATTTTATGACGAAAACTCTTTAACGACAGGAACACACACAAAAAAAAACGAGAGAGACGTAAAGCTTTATGTAATCCGATTGACAGTCTGAGATAAAAATTGACCAAAGTTCTCTTTTTGTTATTTATTGCAAATAGCATAAGTTAACGAGATATTTACAAAAATTCATGATTAGAATGTGACGCTGACAGGAGTAAATAACACGATACTATCACACATGTTTCACCACACAATAACATTCCTTTTTTGTTAAAAATGAATATACAGTTTTAATGGAATCAGAAAACGTTGAGGAAAATTATTAAAATAAAACAGTAAATTAATGTATTTTGATAGTAATCAACTAAATGTGTTCCTGCTTACAATGTAACGAAGTCGGAATAGAAAATCGAATTTCGTCGATCGTCGTATTCATTGAAGACGATACAATAGTCATAGGGCGGTAGACGTAGTTTCAACGCGACTAATTTAAGTATTAATTAACATTAATTACTTTTTTGGTGTCATACGCAAAGACGAGAGCACGAAGGGGGGAGTGTTTCATGGCTTCTCTGAACATATTGGAAGGTTCTCGAATCCTTTCGTAATAATAAATATTTTAATTCAATAATTTTTTTATTTCCTAATTTTTCCTAATTTTCCCCTTTTTAACCTAAGAATTCGGGGAATTGTAATATATGAAGCATGGAAATGCTGAATGTGCCAAAATCACTTCTCTTTTTAGGATTCAAAGAAACCTGTCTATCATTGAGATCCCAGCAAGTTAAGAAATGGAACCTTCCTCCAGATTGTGTTTTTTGATTTCGCACATATACTGCGAATCTCTACCTTAGTTTCCATAAGCCACAAACAATTTCTGTAATTGACCATTTTCAGACAGAACGATGTGACATGTGAAGGGAACATGAAATTGAAATCTGCAATGTTACATAGCATTTATTTCATTTCAAATGATTCACAAAATTATTGCAGCCTATGAAAATGCTAATTAGCAATTATGTTTTCAAAAAATGCTTTATTTCCTTCGGAAATATAAGATAATATTTTCTTGAGATCATCCCATTTGGCCTTGGGAAGTGGTTATGTTGTGGGAAGCCCATATAGGAGCGTCGATGCAATTTTCGCAACAGTAACGGCAGGTTGCAATAACTCATAGCTCCTTTGAGCAATAGCACAAAGCTCCTTTTGCGTCGCTGTACAGGGGACTTACCACCAACGCCATGTTGACGACGAAAAGCACCAGCAGGAAGCGACTTGGGCACATAGCTCTCTGTGCAATGCTAGGACATCGGGACATACGTTTGTTTGGCGGACAAAAGTAATTTTTGGCGAAAATGGCACTTAGCTCTTTTGGCATTTTCATGCTTCATATCATTTCGCGAAGAGGATCTCTAAGCCATCTGGTCTCTAAGACATCCGTGTATAAGGGTCCCAACATAAAATCCATTAAAAGTACTAACTACCATTGCATGGTCATCAAATACATTAAATAATTTACATTATGGTGGTTACGATTTACGTTATTAATGTCATTCTCTTCGTAAAATATTTTATTTCTTTATTTGTTATTAAAATATGACATGTCATGTATAAATAATAAAGTTTTATTTGCTGATACGTTATTATTTGTAATTGCTTTTGACACGGATCTCGAAATACACTGTATCATTTACCTTTATCGAGAGAATTGTGGTTACGAGGGAAATATGAAAACAGTGGAATGACGCTACATATTGTCTTATGGAATGAATTATAGAAGAGAAATAAGAAAAGACAAACCGAATCAAGTTAATATCTAGTTAAGTAATAAATAAGTAAAACAGTATCACTAACGTTAAGGAGATATGGTGAGAAAGTAAAAATATTGTATGTACCACAGGCGTTAACTGGTTCTAATGATCTCGGGAGACGAAAGGTCTTTGGGCCAAAGGCCCTCGGGCATTTTGTCACCGCTCGATCATTAGAACCCTCATAACGCCCTTGGTGCGTAAATAACTATATTTAATGCATTTTTTTGCAACACTAGAGCGTTCAGCCGCAAGGCTCTTGAGCTGATTGGCCGAGTATTTTTTTTACCAGTAAAGCGTGAAGGGGTGTGAAGTTTTCACCTCCCATTGTAATTTAGTTAGCTGAAACCTTCAACCAAGATTATTGAGAGGAAAATTTTGGAAATATAGTTGGAGAGCGATGATAGGGGTTTAGAAAAGGATGATTGAGGTGAGATAGGTAAATGTTAGAAATAATAAATAAGAAAAGGGCACCAGGAATGCAGTTACTTCCTCCTCTTGTTTTCGGCTGCGCAGGAGCATGATCGTACGGTTTGAGGAGTGGGGAGTACGCTGTCGGCAATTGTTTTGGGAACATGTCTTTGGGTCTGCTGACAGCGCCGTTTAATCCCGACATGAAAGCAAAGGTAATGAGAGGTACACACGCGAAACTATGTTAAAGCGAAATGAATGAACAAATGAAAAGTGGTGTTGTAGTTAAATACAAGGCGGAGAAGCGCAAAAAACCCCTAGCAAAACTATGGGGTGGTGGTTTGTTCTGATCGTCAAATAAGGTTGTCGGAGTAAGCTCTTAATTTATTGCATCTTACAATTGTACTCGTACATTTTAACACGCACGTCATTTTAACACAGCACAGCCTTGCACAGGTCATAATTTAATTCTGTATTTAACTATTTATTTAGCAGAGAGGTACGGATTCAACCCCATTCAGAATTCGTCTTTAGATTGCGCAACTCGCAACGCTGGCCTTCACGGCTGGTTACCACGAATCCAGCCCACGTGCTTCCTGTGGCCGGAGCGCATCTGCGGCAACGAGGTGCTTGGAAGCGTGACGTAATTCATACGGCTGATCTTAAAATCACTAGGATACAATTTTTCCATCTTAGATATCTTTCTTTGTTTTAAGACCAAAAGAATGACATAAATGTCATTCGTGGCCTAAGATTTTCCACACAATGAAACAAGCTCGCTTTCTTTGGAGTCAGGTATCGGAACGATATATACGCCTCATTTATTTATAAGTTTTATTTATGAATTCCAAATAAGTGGATAATTGTCTTATGGAACCGAAACTTACTTGATATTCTTGATAGATAAAGAACCGTTGACCTTTTAAACTATTCTATGTTGTAACAGGATTTACGAATACTGTTTTTGTTAAAATTCTTAGTTTATTGTACACTTATAAAGAGTATTTTGTTCTTTTGTTGTTGAGGAGTTTGATGCTACTTTTGGAAAACGTTCGTGAGATTTTGTTCAGTGACATTTTTGCTTCGGCTGGTTACTAGTAATAAAAATACTGAGAAATGACTGCAAAAGACCACTAAACAGATGAAAATAACTTGGATCATACAAATTCATTCGGTCACATTTGACAGGTAGATTGAGTAATTGATATCAATTTATGAAAAATTATAGGCGAACTTTTCCTTGAGCTCTTATTGTGCTAGATTGAATGAATTGAGGACAGTAGTAATTTCGACTGCAGGAAGATCTAAGAAATGCCCCGAAACAAATCGTTTCTTTGAAACAAAAATGTCTTTATATAACTTGTACTCAACAACACATGTTGACGTATTTTATCCATAATTGAATTGTTTGTTGTAATAGATGTAATAGAGAGGAAGATAAATTTTAGGGTTCAAGAAAATCTGCCCAGATTTTTTTTCTTAATGAAATGTCTTGACCGGAGATCTAATTCTCCCTCACTCAGAACCGACGCCATGCAAGTTGTTACAGCCTTGCGGGCTGCACTGGACATTCCTTCTTTTTAACCTGACGTCTCCTGCCATTTTCCGCACGTCAGCCTTCCGATCATCGCAGGAGCTCGTAGCGCGGGTCCGGGGCAGCCATGTGCTTCCTCAGCCCGCCGCTAGAGGCGCCGCCAGTCCCTCGCGCGCCCGCGAGAAGGGTGCGTTCTCGTTTTATCGCCCAGGGCCCCCGCCGCAGTAAAACCCGTTTATAATCTCTAAACCGTAGATTTGTAATCTCCCCGCCGTTCCGCTTTAATAAGGAACTCGTTCTGTTTTTTTTTAAGTCGGAGTTCCTTCTTCCTCTCGTGTCTCCCGTTTCCCTTGGCAGCGCTGCAGTCGCGCGCGCGCGGGAAGAAAGAGAGAAACGGCGGGCGCAGTCGCCGCTTAAATTGTAAAAATTTACTTATTCCGGCGGGGTCGCGCTTTACGTGTTTATAGAGGTGTATTTCACCCAGGTCGGAGTAAAATGTTTAATTGCTCGTAAAAAGTTTGAATGCGGCCAGTTAGCCACAGAACATGTGTCGGGGCGCGAGTGAGTTGTCCAGGTGAGGGCGCGCGCAGCTGTCTCGCCCAAGACGTGGAACTGCGACTCGCTCTTTACTAGAACGTGTCTTCTAAATCACGTTCTCTGACTTAACGCGCAAGGCGCTGTCTTAATTTGAGATTATTAATGGTAGACAACGTGGTGAAGGTTCAGTTGCTGTAAGAATACTTGCCAGATGGTGACGCGAAACCAACGCTTTGACTGATGAAATTGATGAAACAATAAAAAAATATGAAGTCAATTAATATTCGAAAGTTTTTCTGTCGAAAAATCGTCAATATTCGCGGAAGTAACAGAATAATTTCTGTTTAGTACGTAAACGTAGTACGTCAAGAAAGTAAAAATAGACTTCGAAGATATTTTATTAAATTATTTTTCTCGTAACTTGAACAATGAATGGTTCGTTTTCTCTTATTATTTCTTAGAACGTACTCTTTTTAAAAATGATTTCATCGACCAATCGACAGTATTTCGAATTATCGAAATATCATTTTTCCAAGCAATAAATGAACGGAGAACAGAAGGCAGTCCTCGATAACAGGCCTAGCATCGGTATCGTTCGATCTCGACAACGGCAATGCAGGGCCGGAACTAGCATTCTCGAGCATAATGGTCTCAGCGCGCCGGGACACGCTGATCTGGCCGCCGAGAACAACCGGAAGTGAATGTCGTGTCCGACTCCAGTGAAGGCTTACTTTCAGTTTCGTATTGTGGATGACAGTTTATACCCAAAATCACAATTTCAACTCCATAAAACATTTACATCATTAAATATCATTCAATGCATGTCATCAACCCATTATATTACCTTGTCTTATGATAATCTCAAAAGTAGCAAAAACGTTTAAAATATGTATTGTAAACTTCGCATCTCAGAAATTAAGACTCTAAAGCAACAACGTTTACTTGTTTATTTCATCTCCAGTTACCAAATAAATGGCACATCGCATAATAACATTTTAATGATTTATTTCAGAAACAATATGTCAGGGTTTTTGCCATTTCGACTTTATGGAACCAAATTCTCTGTATGTATATGCATCGTTTAGTAGAATTGCTTGTCATAACGTATGTCAAACAATTCTAAAGGAAGTTTTTGAAGAGCACGTAAATGGGAATTAATGCAGATACAACGTAAGTCAGTAACACGTGTTCTTTCTGCATTAAAGCGCGAAAAGCGGCTTCTCTTTGGAGTTCAAACACCTGATCGATTTTATACAGGCCGGTGAAATTGGTAGTGTACATTGACGCAAAATTTGAAACTTTCTACAATCCAAAACTTGCACCGAGCGTAAATACTTGTACCCATGTACTGAAGGATGACTCTGCCACATTCTTCGTATATCATGGTGGAATGGAGGTACAGCGTAGTGAGATGGCGAAATTTACGGTGGAATATGTAAGTACCTCAATGTCCTACTTCCAAAACTTTCAAATGTGTTCATATGGCTGTGGAAGTCAAAATAAAAAATCACACAGTATGGAGAAATATGTCAGTCCATGTTTCTATGTTTTTGACCCTTCATGTAAAGTACCCTAAAAATTAGAATATCCGGATGAAACTCGCAAAAACCTTGAGTTCAGTTCAATCGAGGAATATCAATTTTGGAGAAAATACGCTGAACAGTTTGGGTGCTAGCATTGACCACAGACTGTCAGACGGATTAAGGTGTTCATTCAAACATATTTGATTCAAATATATTTCAGATAAAGAAGAATTTAATGAATGACTACTTTTTTTGTTCCAGTATGTTTTATTTCAGAAACAACACAAGTAAACAATGTTTGTTAGTAAAAAATAAAAAATAGATATAAACTTTTTGCTGAATAAAACAATAATACTAATATGCAGAAAACAACCTTTAAAAACTTGACACAATGTTTTTGACAAATATAGCCGGATTAAATTTTTTGTCCCTCTTGAAAAGTCACTGGTCAGTGACTTATGTTGCTTTTGAAATAACCCATTCATTTGTAAATTTACTAAACATTTACCAATTTCCTAATTTTCAACTTAGGGTGGTAACACTGAATTTTAACTGACAATACCTCTAAGAAATCCACGTAATATTAACATACGCGTTTAAATACAAGTATTTCCCAAGGCACGAACTTGGCTTAATAGTAGTTCAAAATTTTAATTAATAACCAACCCTAATCCATTTTTGGCGATACTTGAAAACTATGAATGAAGAAAATAAATAAATAAATAAAATGTCTTTATTGGTGGCGAGGCTCTACCTCTGAACACTAAGAATGGATTGTTTCCAACCATAAGAGATCACAGTTTATAGTGAGACCTATAGACTTTCGTCCCTCTGGTCCTCGAAACCCGTCGTGGCGGAAGGAAAGCGAGCCCTTTTCCCCAACTTCCGCTAACGGCCTCGTTTTCCGGCCCTTGATCGCCGCGCCTCCGCCATCAGCTCCGTTTTTTTTTCTGGGGAAAAGCGCGATCACGCGCCGTTTTCATTTGTCAGCCACTCACTCGGTCGGAAACGTCTGATATTAAATCCGAATTATCTCCCTCTTTCTGGCTGCTCTGCAGAAAGAGACAGCATTACAGATACCTTGCGCATAAGTTCCACCTATTGTTCCAGAGAAGCGGTTTAATTTTTATCGCGGGAATGTATTTTTTTTGGGATCAGGGAAGGTTGGTAGAACGCACTGACGGCAGACTTTTTCGTGGAACCTCTGGTGCACTCACATTTTTCTCTTCGTCCGGTCATCCACGGTGTCGTAGATTGTGATGACAATGGCGTTCAGAAGCCACTTGTCTGTTCAGTGACTCATCCATACGTTTGCTCATTATACTAACTACAAAGTTCTGAGGATATTCGGATTCGCTAAGTGAATTTTAATGCTTCATATTGGTCATCAGTTCCAGGACCAAACTTGTGTGCAAAAGTTTTGGTGTTTCAAAGAGTTTTTTGATAGAGTTTTATTTGCCCAAGTATGATACAAATGTCTTTGCAAGCCATTTTAAAAATAATATTTCACGTTTGTATTTCAGTGAGGTAGAAATGAAATATCTTCTCTGACCAAATTTAAAATGTACACACTCAGTTTCGGCCAACTCATGCAGGCCTGCAGCTAAACTACAGGAAGATGCACAATGCTATAATCTTCTCCTCGAATCCACCTTTTTAAGACAACGTACTTCTCTTTCATTTAGCAAATGTCGTACCCAATCCCGCTCATGCAGAGGAAGGCAATGGTAATTGTCATCACCTGTCTGGGAAAAGAGAAAACATAAAAGCATAAGACTACTTGCACATGTACACTAAGACGAGGAGAATGGCATTCACCATCAAGCCTTTTTGTCAGAAGAGTTTAGATCATCTGAATTGTAACGGTTTTTATTCATTTTCGTTATTTAAAATCAAACTTTTGGGGCATCGTGGCAGAGAAATAAGTACTCACAAACACAAGCGTCCATATTTACGAGTACATAGTTATTTATAAGACATGTTACAAGTAGTTACTAGCTCTGACGCTCTTCTATCTCGACCTGCCCGAACCCACAAGCATACTGCTGGGGGGTACTTCGTGACTATTTCAGACACTCCATCCTGGCCTTTTAATTTCTTTTTCTGCTCTCGTTGCAGATGCATATGACAAGTGTCTATTGAATGTCGAAAAGTAAACGTCAATATTTAATGCGACTCGAATCCCATATTATATGCGACTCGTGGCGAGATTGTAATTGCAAACAACTTTGCCAGAGACCTGCCGTGAAAACAAATATTCCATGAATTCGTCCAACGCGTCCAGTAGTACCGTCCAATGGTTCAAAGGAATATCGCCAGCTGTGATAGCTCAGTGCCAACTTCATTACCTCTGCTACATCATTGATGGAATGCTCTAGGATTAGCGTCCGAGCAGGGGGAAACCCAAAACAATGTAAAGGTCACCTCCGGATCTTAGCTTCTAGCGGAGAGAAACACCTTTATCTCTCTGGGCATGGCATGCACTACACTTACGGGACTAATAGTATCCGCAGTTGATACTTCCGAAATCAATACTCGCTCATTCGCACTAGGGCCATGAGGCCCTCTCTCTGTGAATTGTGAAATTTGTTTTATATACTGCATTTATTTACTGCGTTCGTCGGAAACCTTTCTGAAACGCACGGTGTGCGCTTTCGTATTTTATTTAACACAGAATGTTTGATGTACATATGTGTAAATGTGCAGGGGTCGAGGCTTCGATTGTATTCAAGAGACCCCTTACGCTCCAAACAAAATGAAGTACATCGAGATACAAAGCCCGTGTGAATAAACCTTCGTTATTTCTGATGCAATTAGCGTACTTTTGATTTCTTTTCGTTGGCATTGGCCCCATTTTTAGTTCTGTGTTCCAATGAATGTACGCGGATATTGTACTGGTTTATAAAACTCGGGTATAGAAAGAATTTATTATAGCATGCACAAAAAATTGAATCCCTTTTGATATTCTATTTCGTAGGCGAAATAATACATAATATGAATGAAGCGAGAATATTGTATTTGAACATTACATAGTACTACATAGCTCATATTTCCAATTAAACATTATGGCTGTTTCAGATAAAATGCGCAAACTTACAATAAGAGGAAGACACTTTTCTTCATGAACCCCGAATCTAAGACCCTGGCAAGGACGTAACGAGAGTGCATCTTGAAGTCAATATTTCTTCAGCCATTGCCCTGCCTGCTCAATAAGGCATAGCTCAATTGCTCTCTGATTTCGTTGTGAGTACAAGGCAGAATCTCGCCCGTGTCTCGTCCGGGTCTCAGTGCTTCCAAGATCGCCTATTCGCTGTCATGTTTCAAGAACATGAACGAGAAAAACATAACGTATTTACATTCTTTTCCTTTGGATTGTAATGGAATATAAAGTAATGAAACCTTATGTTGGAATTAAATTGTAATGAATATTCTTCAATTACTGAAACTGATTTCTACGTATACCGTAGGCTGCACCAAGGAAGAAATCAATGGGAGGCCAAGGCCTTCCCTTAAAATATGCAGAAATTAAATAATTATATTTTAAGTAGATAACATACACAGTTACGAAGATTCTGCTATATTCACTTGTGTTGGAGGCTTTCTCTCGACTGGTACGAGCACATCTATTTGCGTTATTCCAATGGAAACTTAACTAAATAGTTTACTTCTTTTCGTCCCAAAACACTGGATGGGATGCAAACGAGCTGTATCTTCTCAGGTAGCCAAAACTGAAAGGTGATTAACTGGGAAGATGATGTGAGGGAAAGCTGACCGTGGGATGTCATCGGGCGATTTCCCACTGGCACATCGCCGATTAGAGAAGTCGTGCGGGTATCGCTACTTCAGGTATCCTGTAATCAGGTTCTTGTCAAGTTGCATCCCCGTGTTACTTGAAATAAAATTACGTTGTTCGTAATTCGTCGTTGGGCTTAAAATTACAATTAAAAACAATACGATGTGCTTATTAGAAGAATCTTACATTCTTCTGCCATACAAACACCAATAGCAGGGAGAAACGACTCACCCTGTGGTGGTCGTTAGCTTATTTGAAGTGATATAATAAACAGTCTAATTACAGTTTTTTGACCTTTGTTGTGAATAAGAATTTAAAAAGGTTATTTTATAAATAAACAAAAAGCACAACACACTTAACTAAGATTTCAAACAATATACCCTTTTACAATTACTAAGCTTGAAAGGAGAAAGTGTATTAAAAAGGGATACATTCAATATATCGGGGTAATAAATTCGTATACAAATAGTTTTTACGAAATTGACCATGCGAATAAATGGTTAATTTTTCAGCATAAAACATTGTCGATTTCGCAATTTTTTCTTCACGTCAACTTTATCGTTTAATATTTGCTGTGTTCTTCATGACCATTTTAAATTTTAAAATGTTTTACATCGCTTATTGAAACACACATTTGAAATAATAAAAGGATACAGACACCCAGTTTCACAGAGTACTGTCAGTTATTCCGCCATAAACACACATAACGAATAAAATGATGACGTTCGCTACGCGAAACACAACCTCAAAGTGCGAAGTTATCGCATATCGACAGCGTACATTTCCTTACCTGCGCCAATTATCGGTCGTATCAGCCAACTTCATTTGAGTTGACGTTCGCGATGAATTATTCAAAGGTTTACGCCTCGCGCGCGCATCGCGACGGCACAAAGGGAACAACAGACTCAATCAGTGGCGAGGCGGAAGGATAACGCAATATCTCGATTGCAGGCGCGCGGGCGCTCGCTGGCAGGGACGGACGAGGGTGGGCGTGGGGCGCGTAGAGCAGCGAAGCTGTGCCGTGGTCACGAGCAGTGGGCCAAACTGGCAGACCACCGCAACCGAAAAGGCTCAAACACCACACGAACCGGAAGAGATGGCTCAGGGCATCAACAGATGTCGCTGCAGTCCCTCTGATCATGAGGCTCTAGGTTCGAGTGCCGACGGTGGCAGTATTTGCCACACTAGCTTGTCAGGCAGATCGAATTCAGTCGCTGTCTGGAGGAGAATTCTAGCGGCCGGCTGCTCTGATCGGTAGTTTTCCGTGGTTTCTCCGATCATCACCAGGCAAATGCCGGAGCAGTACCCTAACCCACGGTCTACGGACTGGGCGCGATGTTTACTACCTCTTCCTTGTCCTATCCCTCCTGACACACACGTACACTGACATGCACTACACTACCACACATGCCGGGAGACTGATCTGGAGATTAGAGCACGTCCCGACTGGGGCGGTGCCCCATTGGTGACAGATACCTGGTTGGGGAAACACTGCTCACCAACGATAGGACGGCGCCGAATGTCGCCATCAACGGGAAAGACCACCGCCACCTTCCGGGAAAAAACATGCACAACCCTTATGGGTCTAATGACACTAGTAATTGACGCGGCCGAAATAACTGACAATCAATCTCAATTAACAACAGACGAGTGCAAGAATAGTTATTTAGAACTTATTTACGCACCCAAGACGTTCTAAGTGTTCTAATGATCGAGCGGTGTCGAAGAGCCTGAAGACTCGACGGCCTTTTGACACCCGAAATCATTAGAACCAGTTAATGTCCGTGCACATACAAGATTTTATTTTTTACTTCATTTTAATGATTCAGACTTCCTGATTACTAGATGTTAACTCGACATGGTTTGTTTTTAATATTTCCCTCCCAAGATTACCTTGCAGAATTCCCAATCATAATGCACTCCGTAACAGAGCGTGTAGCATCATTCAATTGTTTTCATATTTCCCTCGTAACCACGATTCCCTCATTGCAAGTAGGTTATGCAGTGTATATCGAGATCCGTATCGAAGGCAATAATAAGCTACAACGAATCAGTAAAAACAAAAGGTTTTTGTGTGAACCGGAAATACCCTGTGGTTGGCTTTGGATCACGGCGTCGATCTATGGTTTCGCATAAAGATGTCCTGGCGAGGAATATTCACCCCCCCCGCCACCGGGTGAAAAGATTACGGTTTTACTCACATCGTTAGAGTAAATTAACTGCAATGCGGAGACCGGAGGGAGGGTGCTTCCCTGTGGCTGGTGTAACAGCCTGGGTGACCCCCCGTTGGGCTGTCGGTTTTTGACGTGTCAGGGCCTGATACTCGCGAGTAATGAGGAGTGACTAGCGGGTATTGAGGAGTGAGTGGCGTATTACAATTCCGGCGTCAACCCGAAACACCCGACCTGGTGAGGGGGCCCTCTCTAGGATATGGGTAGATGTGCGCATTTAATTAAGGCGTACACGGATACAAATTTTAAGGCGTATTTGTACGGGGCATGCGTATTCTTTTGTTCGGGTCTCCATCTCGGATAGTGAAACCCCCAGGTAAAGTACAAGTTGCGTATAATGACAGACCACAAAAGGTTGTACTCAACCAGATATCATAATGACGTGATATAACCGGTTAAACCAGTAGCTAGGCATGTTGAAAACCAAAAAAATATAATATGGCTGTATGGTTTTAGAAATTAAACCAAAAGACATGAAAAAATATCAATTCTAAACTTTTGCAGCTATGTAGAAAATGCACAAGCGGGAAAGCGTGGTGGACTGAAACTTTTCCTTGCCTTCGTATTAATACTCATTTTTTTACTTTCTCGTTTACGTACGTATATACGCAGTAATACACTTAGTTTAGAGAAAGTTATGTAATGGTGCGGAAAATCTTTTTCGAGAATTCAACAGAAATACTCGTTTTGGAATCCTCCGATACCCATTTTTTTTTCAAACGTCCGTCCGTCTGCCGTCCGTCTATGAACATCACTAGCACCTAAACCATATCTGTAAATGTGCATGTCATCTAAAGAAATAAAACCGAGATATATATTTCGTTGAGAAAGAAATCTCTTTCTAGAATTTCACTGGATTTAATTAAAATAGAATCTACAACAACATTTATAGACGAACTTTCTTCTATTCGACCAAAAAAAAAAAAAGAAAAATATGCATCCATTTCCCAGAAAAGTTTGAAAGTGTCACAGGGGTTTCATGTACAGTAAGTTTAAATAGTTTAATGATCTCTGGAATTACAAAACTAGATCATACTCCTGAGGTATATCCCGAGTTTCTGTTTCAAAGCGTCTAACCGCACAGTTACGCGTGTCTTTTCCATCCGCCATCCACACAGACAGACAAATACTCCGGACTTCGGGGACAAAATTGTGTGTAGTTCCTCACCACCTATAACAATCTTAAGCATACTTGAAAGAAAAAAAAACAAAATTTTTCCTCTCTGTGATTTAGCCTAAGAAGGAAAAGTAAAATCTTAGAGTAACTTGAAAATTATTTTGTTCTTCAACTAATTAAGGACAATTCTATTAAAACTAGCTCGTTTAATTTAAAACTTGGTGCATGGTAATCACCTGAGATATTAATATTACGTGTTTGACAAATGCTAAATATAAAACGGAATATTTTAGTCGTCACTGTATAAAAATCTGACGTAATATAAAAAAATACACATCATATTGAGCTTAATTAATTACCTGTTAAATTCCTTCCGCGAAATGACTGCAAGTTAGTGTAATCGTTTAACTAGGTAACACTTCATCATTGTCATAATCGTCTTCTATTTCTTTTTGTTCTTCTACATAATTCTTGTGACGAAATAAAATGCCATTATTGTGACAAGACGTATCTTGGTCAAACAAAAAGGAAACTGCAAAAAGGGATAAATGAGCATAAGAAAAATATCAAAGAAATAACAAAGAAACAGAACGCCATTACGAAACATGGGATTAAACAACAACATAAAATAAATTTTGATGACGTAAGTTATAGACAAAGAAAAAAGAAAGATACGAATATTTATTTCTAAAACGGTAAATGTCAAAATAAAGAAAACTGTAAATACTATAATTGACGCCAATCAAATGACAAGTAAATACAATAATGTAATTTACGCTCTGAGGAAGGAAAAAATAAAGAAAGGTCTTATAAACCTTATAAAGGACTTATAAAGGAAACTCTTATAAAGCTTTAAACTATAAAAAATCCGTGAATCGACCGCTAACCCCTTCTCCTCCCAGAAGCACACCAGACGTGATCTCTACCAGTATAAAACATGACGTGACTGTGAAAGAACGGCCTCTCATCCAACGATCAAATGAGTTACAAATGAAAGGAGTCCCGAGAAAATCTACTGCTGGCGCATCACGGGTGGCCAGTCCTGTTCTTAAAGGTAATGTTTTATTATGTTCTTACTTTTTATGTACCTCTTAGAGACCGAGTTCGTCCCACCGTGCGGCAGGAGAAGCGGCTTTAGACGTCTCAAATGAAATTACCGGCGGAGGAAAAACCCAGGACTTCAAAAGAAGCCTGCGCACCCGCCCGGGCCAGTGGCTCGCTTTGATCACCGATATTATATATTCCATTTAGCGCTGCGATCGGTAATTCGGACGCCCGTAAAGAGCCCCGGCCCCGCCCCTGGAACAGCGCCGCCCCGCGCTTCCAATATCCAGCCATCGCCTCCTCCCCGCCCCGACCCGCCCTGCCCCACCCAGCCCAGCCCCGCACCCGCCCCACACCCGCCCAGCCCCCGACTCGCCCCCGACCCGCCCCCGACCGGCCCCCGCCCCGCCCCGCCTCCGCCACGCCCCGCCTCCGCCCCGCCTCCGCCCCCGCCCCAACCCGCCCCCGCCCCGCCCCTGCTCCCTACCCCTGGGCGCCGGCGCTGCACCTTTTATCCTCCCGCGCACGGAGTCTTCTCCGAGTGCAGCTCCGTGGTTTGATGGACTGGCTCAGATCGCCAGTAAACTCATTTTCTTGGCCACTCGTATCTCCGGCGAAGTTCTTATTCGCTTCTCTGCTCTTTTCCACATTCTTTATTTTCTCTAGTTGTTTTTCTGTTTGCTCTTGTATTTCACAGTCCCTTACCAACCGTTATTTGCCGACGACACTGCCATATTTACCTCTGGTACAGCCCTCACTGAGTTGAGTTCCCCTATCAGACTTGATTAAAGCATGATAGACAGCTGGGCCGCTAAACTTAAAATTCAGTTAAATATTAACAAAACCGCCGTATTTACATTAAGATCTCACTCTCCCTCACATTCCCTCACGCTAAATAGCAATACAATAGAATGGTACTCCCCCTTATGAAGCTGTAAAATGCTTACATTCATACCTAGATACTAAGTTAAATAGGGGAAAACATATAAATCCCAAAGTGATCCAAGCGAAAATAAAATTGTCACAGCTACGACCAGAAACAGTCGTGTGTTGCAGAAACAGTCCAATAGACCATAAAGCAGCCATAGCAATTTACAAGACAATTTTGAGACCGTCAATGCTAGCCCAATTTGGATCAACTCTGCCAAAACTAATATCCACAAATTACAAATCCATCCAAATAGTATTAAGAATAGTTGCGCATATCCCTTGGAATATAACCAACAACCTACTCCACAATGAATTTACC